>JACEIK010013031.1:0-15011 GCA_018107945.1 Datura stramonium | reverse complement strand
AAGTAAATATATATATAGCGGAAGATTTAAAGTAAGAATATGACATATTTATGAAAATAAAGCTGAATCATAAAGTTTTAAAAAAAACAACTGAAACAAAACTGAAGGTCTGAAACTAAGTCTGCGTCTAAAAGCCGACTACAACTGAAGAGTTGCTGGGACAGGTCCCTAGCTAACTCTAAATCTAAATAAAAGAAAGATTACTGAAAGAATTAAGTCTCATCCTCAAAACAGGAGGACTCACCAATGATGCAGCTGGAATCTTTTGAAAATGATCTGCTAATGAAGCCGAGACTGAGATTTTGCAGCTGCATCATAAAACGATACAACATAAACGATATGCGTCAGTACTTTGAATGTACTGAGTAAGTGAGAGAAACCATACACAAGGAATAAAATAACTGAACTAGAAAGACATGCAACGACCAACTGAAAATACTGAAACTGAATAACTGTGATATACTGAGACGTCAAGATAACCCTGTCTGATGGTCAAAGACATGCCCTAAAACTGAGATACTAATCTGAAATACTGTACTGAACTGACTAATCTGAGACTAAACTAAGCTGACTAGTGGGAGAATCTATAACCGACATATAACAACGTGAGCTAGACGTGGAGTCCGATGTATACACCCTATTGGTAGGACCCAATATACCTTGCCAGGGTATAAAGGCATGAACTGAGTGATCACAGGTCTGGGGCCATGAGGCCAATAAAATATATCCTACAGTGGCAGCGTAGTTTTGGAAACTTGGGTGCGCTGGAACCCCGGTCTGCTCAGTGCTAAGTCCTACTCCCACTGGATAGTCCTAGAATGACTACTAAGCTGATACCTCAAAACTGGGGCCAAAGACTTAGTCAGGAATACCTATCTGGAAGCACCCTGAGAGTCTTATTGGACCGGATTTTTTAACTGGGTTTTAAGACTAGTCAAAGCTGCTTATCTGGAAGCGTCGTAATCGTCTCAAGAACAAACTGTAACCTAAAGCTGGGGTCTTAAGGTTGGTCAGAGTTGCTTATCTGAAAGTGTCATAACCGCCTAAAGAACTGTTAAAATTTGATACTAGGTCTAATACTAATATTAGGGAGGCACTACTGACACCTCGAGATTTTCTATAGTCAAACTGATCAGCTGACATTTCTAAGTAACACTAAGTATTCTAACATTTTGACTGAAACTGAAACTGAACTGACATGCATCTGACTGAAATTTTAATACATACTAAAAATATAGGAATTCCCCAACACTAATAGCATCAAGCTATTTGGATAATTAATTAATTATGCAAGACTCTAGTTTTCTACATTCAAGGGCTAAGAATTCACTATATAGGGACAAACATCAATATAGTCAAAAACTTGTGGAAAAATATCTACAATTGACATAAATAATATTCCAAATGAATTAAACGAAGTCTGATATATAATTTCTTCACATTCAAAAGTTTCAGGGCTAGAACTGATAGAGAAGATAAAAAAGATTTTGGGGACACAAGGGAAGAACTATTCCCTTGTTGAATCCCACATACTTGGTGATGGAAATCCCTGAGAGAATTCCTTGAAAAATCTAAGGAGGATCGATCTCCCTAACTTTTGCAATGAGCCTTTCTGAGAGAAACTTTACGTTCTAACTGTTGAAGGGATGATAAATGAGAGAAACCGTCGGTTACCCCTATAAAACCCCCGATTAAAACCCAAAAAGATGTAGTTTAGGGACTAAGTAGGTGGGAAATTACAAAAATAACCCCGGAAATTAAACTTGAAAACTAGTCGACAGGGTCCCAACGGGTCACTTAACGAGTCATTGGTTGTGACCATGACTCATTGGGACCCCTCATTGGTTCCACTGCCTGGAACAAGAAACACTAGATCTGGAAATGAGGGTCACCACGACTCGTTGAATGAACCAACGAGTCGTTGGTTCCTCTCGTGGCCACTGGTCAAGGAACCTGGTAAGCTTGACAACGGGTGACACAACGACTCGTTGGTTAAACCAACGGGTCGTTGTGTCCAGACGTCACCTTCGCTGGACGAATTCTTAAAATTCCCAAAGTTGACATGATGAGTGGTGACCATGACTCGTTGTGGGATACAATGTGTCGTTTTTCCCACTGGTCACCTTTGGAAGGGGTTTCTAGGTTTCTCACCCAATGACTCACACAACGGGTCGTCGTTTCTGACAACGACTCATTGGTTGAGTCGTGGGGTCCTGGAAGGATTTCTACACTGGGGAAGCAATGATTGATAGGATGACTCGTGGTTCCTCACCATGGGTCGTACCTTGTCTCGTTATTTCCCTAGAGACCAAAAAATCTGCTGACCATGACCGACACAACGAGTCGTTGGAGCTAACAACGACTCGTTGTCTCAGTCGTCCTGCGGCATTTTTTTTCTGGTTTTCTCCTAAATTTTCTTGAAATGTCTGAGTCTGGTCTAGGAAAGTTTTGGGGTGTTACAATATCTCCACCTTGGGATCATTCGTCCTCGAAAGAAGACTAAAACTGCAGGAAAACTAGGAAAAGAGCTAAGATTTCTAGACTGAGACTATGAGCTGGTTTCTGAAGGAGTAACCGACTCCGAACTGTCTTAACCGTACCAACATAGCTGATGCAACTAGAATCCACATAGAAAATCTAAATAAAGTTGATGAGTATGGAACTGAATAGAGTACGTAGGAGGGATTTAGTACCTGATGCCAGAACTAAACTGGAAGGAAATAAGTGTAGATATCTAGCCATCATATCTGCTTCAACTTCACACGTAGCTCCTTCTACATGCTGATTTCTCCACAAGACTTTGACTGAAGCTACTTCCTTGCTCCTCAGCTTACGAACCTGACGGTCAAGGATATGAATTGGGACCCCTTCGTAAGAGAGACTATCTTTTACTCCCACAATGTCCAATGGAACAACTGAAATTGGATCACCGATGCACTTCTTAAATAGTGACACATGAAATAATGGGTGCATAGATGCCAATTCTAAAGGTAATTCCAGCTCACAAGCTACCTTGCCAATTCACTTTAGAATTCTGTAGGGTCCAACATATCTCGGACTAAGTTTTCCTTTCTTTCCAAATCTCATCACCCTTTCATGGGTGAAATTTTCAGATAAACCCAGTCATCCACTGCAAACTCCAATTCTCTTCTCCTCACATCAGCATAAGATTTCTGACGGCTCTGAGCTATTTTCAATCTTTCTCGAATGAGCTGTACCTTTTACATAGGTTCATGGACTGAGTCTGGCCCGATTAGACTAGCTTCACTAACCTCAAACATTCGATAGGAGATCTAAACCTCCTACCATACAATGCCTGAAACGGGGCATATGGATATTGGAGTGATAGCTGTTGTTGTATGAAAACTCGATGAGAGGTAAGTGATCATCCCAACTGCCCTTGAAATCGATCACGCACGCCCTCAAATTATCTTCTAGGGTATGAATAGTCCGCTCAGCTTGTCCATCTGTTTGTGGGTCAAAAGCTGTGCTGAGCTTGACCTGGGTACCAAGTCCCTTCTAAAAGACTTCCAAAAGTGAGAGTGAACTGGGTACCTCTATCGGAGATAATGTACAAGGGCACCCCATGAAGTTTGACTAACTCCCGAATATAAAGCCTAGCATAGGCCTCGGTTGAATCTGTAGTTTTAACTGGGAGAAACTGTGCTGACTTAGTTATCCGGTCTACTATCACCCAGATTGAATCATGTTGCCGATGAGTCCGAGGTAGACCCATAATAAAATACATATTTACTTCTTCCCACTTCCATGTAGGTATGCTGATATCCTGAGTCACACCTCTCGGTCTCTGGTGTTTTACTTGGACTTGTTGGCAGTTCGGGCACTTAGCTACAAATTCAGTAATGGCTCTCTTTATGTCGTTCCACCAGTAAATATCCCGCAAATCACAGTACATCTTAGTAGCACCTGGGTGGATGGAATATCACAAATTGTTTGCTTCAGCTAGTATCTACTATATCAAATCACCTACATCTGGTATGCACAACCTACCCTGGTAACGGAGTACACTATCTCCCCCATGGGAGAAAGCCTCCACTTCTTTTCTGAGGACTGCCTCCTTTAGTTTAAGTAGTATGGAATCTTCATCCTGCCTTGACTTAACTTCAACTACCAACGAGGAATCTGATCCACTTTGCACCACTACTCCACTCTTAGCTGTATCAACCAACTGTACTCCCAACCGAGCTAATCTGTGGATATCCTTTGTCAGCTCCTTTTTTCCTTCCTCAACATGAGCCACACTCCCCAGAGACACTCTGCTTAGGGCATCAACCACCACATTGGCTTTGCCCGAGTGATACAGCATGCTCATATCATAGTCCTTCAGTAACTCCAACCACCTTCTTTGATGAAGATTTAGGTCTTTCTGACTGAACACATACTGAAGGCTCTTATGATCGGTGAAAACATCCACGTGAGCCCCATACAGGTAGTGTCCCCATATTTTCAATGCAAACACCACCGCCGCCAACTCCAAGTCATGAATCGGATAATTATTTTCATGAACCTTGAGTTGTATGGAGGCGTAGACTATCACCTTGCCCTACTACATCATAACACAACCGAGTACAACTCTGGAAGCGTTGCAATACACTACAAGTCCATCTGATCCTTCTGGCAAGGTCAACACTAGAGTGGTAGTGAGTCAAGTTTTTAGCTTCTGGAAACTCTTCTCACATGCATGTAACCACTGAAATTTCACCTTCTCCTGAGTCAGCCTAGTCAGATGGGATGCTAAAGAGGAAAATCCTTCCACAAAACATCGGTAGTAACCGGCTAGAAACAAGAAACTTTTGATTTCGGTTGGGGAGGTAGGTTTGGGACAATCTTTCACCGCTGCTATCTTTTGAGGATCTACCCGAATACCCTCACCCGAGACCACGTGACCAAGGAAAGTCACAAACTTCAACCAGAATTTTCATTTGCTAAACTTAGCGAACAACTGTCGATCTCTGAGCATCTAAAGCACTATTCTCAAGTAGTTAACATGTTCCTCCTCATTCTCTGAGTATACTAGAATGTCATCAATAAATACAATAATGAACATATTTAGATACTTCTTGAAGACTCTGTTCATCTAGTCCATGAAAGCTGTGGGGCATTAGTCAGTACGAAGGACATAATCATGAATTTGTAGTGACCATACTGAGTTCCGCAAGTTGTTTTTGGTATGTCACATTCTCTGACTCTCAACTGATGATACCCTAACCTACGATCTATCTTGGAGAAACAACTGGCTCCCTAAAGCTGATCGAACAAGTCGTCAATCTCGGGTAGGGGATACCTGTTCTTGACTGTGACCTTGTTCAACTGACGGTAATCAATGCATATTCTGAAGGTACAATCTTTTTTTCGCATGAATAGTACTGGAGCACCCCAAGGAGAGATGTTGGTGTCTGATAAAATCTTTATCAAGGAGGTCCTTTAACTGCTCCTTCAACTCCTTAAGCTCAGCTGGAGCCATTCTATAAGGAGGGATGGAGATGGGTTGAGTATCGGAAAGAAGGTATCTACCGAAGTCTATTTCCCGGTCTAGAAGGACTCCTGGAAGATCTTCGGGAAACACATCAGGGAACTCACTTACAACTGGGATTGACTGGATAGTTGGGTCTCAGAGTTGGAATCTTTGATCTAAACGAGATGATAAATGCACTCTTTGGAAATAAGCTTTCTGGAATTAAGGTTCCGACCCTTTGGTGCTGAACTACTGCCCGTCCACTCTAAAGATGGCTCATTAGGGAATTGAAACCTGACGACCCTAGTTCTGCAGTCGACTGAGGCATAACCAGAGTGTAACCAATCCATGCCAAGAATGAGGTCAAAGTCAACCATGTATAACTCTACCGGATCAGCTGGAATGACCTTATTGAAGATTGAGACTAGGCAGTTTCTATACACTCGGCTGGCTCTAACTGACTCACCAACTAGGGTGGAGACTGAGAATGGTTCTGAGAGGACCTCTGGATTGATATCAAACTAGAATGCTACATATGGAGTCACGAATGAAAGTGTGACTCCTAGATCTAGTAGGGAATACACGTCTAGATAAAAAAGGCGTAACATACTCGTGACCACGTCAAGTGAGCTCTCCTGATCCTGACGAGAGGACAAAGCACAAAAATGGTTTTGGCACTGGTTGCCATCCGTACCTGAGGTGTTGGCCTGCTGAGCTGGTCGGCCTGCTGGAGTTGATGAAGCTGCTGAAGCTGCTGAAGAAGTGGATTGTGATCTTCCCCATCCTGCTGACGGGCATTCTCTGAGCCGATGACCAAGCTGTCCACAATCAAAGTAGCCCTCTTAACCCTGAAGACACTCCCTTGGATGGTTCTTTCCACACTTAGGGAAAGCTGGGTAGCTGTAGCGATTGTTGGCGCCACAACTCTAGGATTGTGAGACAGATGCTCCACCCCTCCAATCCTTGTGGGACCAGAAAGTCGGGGCAATGGCTGAAGTGGGTGCTGGAGCCCTCTGCTTCTACTGTTGTGGGTGGCTACTACTACAGATCTCTGATGGCCATAATCTGACTGGCCGGTTCTTACCCATTTGTTCTCCCGCTCTAAATCTTTTAATTTTTCTGCCTCAATTTGTTGGGCATGAGCTATGAGGCTGGAAAGATCGATGTCCTTGATAAGCATCGTAGTCCTACACTCCTTGAGGACCAAGTTTGACACTCCATTCACAAATTTCAAGATACGACCCCTTGGCTTGGCTACCATCTCTGGAGCATATTTAGAAAACCTAGTGAACTCCAGTGCATATTCTTCTACTGTCCTTTTGCCCTGCTTCAGGTTCATGAGTTCTGCCACCTTAGCCTCCCTGAGCTCCTGGGGTAAGAATCTATTTAGGAAGGCTGTAGTGAATTCCTCCCATTCCACCGGTCCTACTCCCACTGGTCTCCCCGTCTTCCACTATTTTTACCAAATTTGGGCTACCTTTTTCCACTGGTAGGCAGCCAAGTAGGCTCTCTCCGAGGAACTGACACCCATAATCCGGGTGGTCTTCCTAATCTCATCCACGATTTCCTGTGGGTCCTCTCCTACCTTAGATCCGTGGAAAATTAAAGGGTTTATTCGAGTGAAGTCCTGAACTCGGGCAGCTATTGCAGACCCATTATTGTTGATCGGAACCACCTGCTGGTTCACCTGATTGGCAACTGTCTGTGCGAGCAGCTGGATAGCCACCTTGAACTCTACGGAGGACACTCGATCATCCTGAGGGGCTGCTGGAGCTGGTGGGGCATGTTGGTGGGCGTTACCGGTCCTTCTTCCGTTACCACATCGCGAAGGCATGATTCACTTAAAAAAAACAGAGCACGAGTTAGGAGAACGATTCTGGAATTGAATTTCAACGCACGATAAAGAGTATGAAGAAAAGGGAGTTTTCCTATAACATCTCGTAGCCTCCCTGTCATAACTGTGGCTCGATTCACACCCATGAAAAGGACTCTACTCGATGCGACTTTCAGACATCTAAGGATACTCTAAACCTAGTGCTCTGATACAAAGTTTGTCACGCCCCGAGTCTACACCCTGGACGGGACACGGTACTTGGAGTTACAACTAAACCCCAAGTCAACCCATGGTCTATCATAACATCGACATTCTGAGCAAATATATATATAGCGGAAGCTTTAAAGTAAGAATACAAAATATTTATGAAAATAAAGCTGAATCATAAAGTTTAAGAAAACAAATGAAACAAAGTTGAAGGTCTGAAACTATGTCTGTGTTTGAAAGCCGACTGCAACTGAAGAGTTGCTGGGACAGGTCCCCAGCTAAGTCTAAATCTAAATAATAGAAGGATAACTAAAAGAAATAAGTCTCGTCCTTGAAACATGAGGACTCACCAATGAGCAGCTGGAATCTTCTGAAAATGATATGCTAAAGAAGCTGAGATTGAGATCCTACAATTGTATCATAAAACAATACAACTTAAAAGGTATGTGTCAGTACTTTAAATGTACTGAGTAAGTGAGAGAAACCATACACAAGGAATAAACTAACTGAACTGGAAATACATGCAATAACCAACTGAAAACACTAAAACTGAATAACTGTGATATACTAAGACGTCAAAATGACCCTGCCCTAAAACTGAGATACTAATATGAAATACTATACTGAATTGACTAATATGAGACTGAACTAAGATATCTTGTGGGAGAGTCTTAACTGACATATAACCATGTGAGCTAGACGTGAAGTCCAATGTATACACCTCATCGATAGGACCCAGTATACCTTGCCAGGGTATAAAGGCATGAACTGAGTGATCACAGGTCTAGGGCCATGAGGCCAATAAAATATATCCTACGGTGGCAGCGTAGTTTTTGAAACCTTGGTGCGTTGGAACCATGGCCCGATTGTTGCTAAGTCCTACTCCAACTGGATAGTCCTAGATTGACTACTAAGATGATTGCTCGAAATTGGGGTCCAAGACTAAGTCAGGCATACCTATCTAGAAGCACCCTGAGAGTCTTATAGGACTAGATTCTATAACTGGGTTCTAAGACTGGTCAGAGCTGCTTATCTACAAGAGTTGTAACTGTCCCAAGAACAAACTGTAACCTGAAGTTGGGGTCCTAAGGCTGGTCAGAGCTGCTTATCTGAAAGTGTCATAGCCGCCTAAAGAAAGGATAAAATTTGATACTAGGTCTAATACTGATATCTGGGAGGCACTACTGATACCTCGAGAATTTCTATAGTCAAACTGATCAGCTGACATTTTTGAGTAACACTGAGCATTCTAACATTTTGACTGAAACTAAAATAACATGCATCTGACTGAAATTTTAATACATACTAAAAATATGGGAATTCCCCAAAACTGATAGAATCAAGCAATTTAGATAATTAATAAGTTATGCAAGACTCTAGTTTTCTGCATTCAAGGGCTAGGGCTAGAATTCACTTTACAGGGACAAACATCAATAGAGTCACAAACTGGTGGAAAAATATCTTAAATTAACATAAATAATATTCCACATGAACTAAACAAATTCTGACATATAATTTCTTCACATTTGAAAGTTTCAGGGCTAGAACTCCTAGACAAGATAGAGAAGATTTTGGGGGCACAAGGGAAGAACTATTCCCTTGTTGAATCCCACATACATGGTGATGGAAATCTCTGAGAGAATTCCTTGAAAAATCTGAGGAGGATCGATTTCCCTAACTTTTGCTCTGAGCCTTTCTAAGAGAAACTTTACGTTCTAACTATTGAAGGGATGAGAAATGAGAGAAATCGTCAGTTACCCCCTCTAAAACCCCTAATTAAAACCCAAAAATGACGTAGTTTAGGGACTAAGAGATGGAAAATTATAAAAATAACCCTGAAAATTAAATTTGAAAACTGGCCAATAGGGTCCCAATGGGTCACTCAACGAGTCGTTAGTTGTGACCACGGCTTGTTAGAACCTCTCTTTGGTTCCACTGCCTGGAACAAGAAACACTGGATCTGGCAACGAGGGTCACCACAACTCATTGAATGAACAAACGAGTCATTGGTTCCTCCTGTGTCCACTAGTCAAGGAACCTGGTAAGCTTGACAATGGGTGACACAATGTCTCGTAGGTTGAACCAATGGGTCGTTGTGTCCAATCGTCACCTTCTGTCACGCCCCACCTGGGGAGGCATGACTAGCACCTGGTGCCCTACTAGGACCTGGACTGCTGGACTAGCTGAGCCTAAGCACTTCTGCTGCCAGGATGGCTCTAACTCTGGATTCAAGAAAACGATGGGCTATAAAACGACTGTAAATACAGCCTCCAGCCGACTAGGCCTATAGCCACCTGTAAGAAAACAACAACTACCCAGAACAACTTAATCAATAGGGAACCTATGCGGGCTGACAAGGCCACCATGCTGTCTAGTTATTTCTGAATCAAGAAAACAAGTGCTAAACTACTATGTGACCAACAAGATCACCACTACCAACTGAATAAGGCCCCACACGGCCATCATAAACACACTAAAACATACACACGGCCTCACACAACCGGTACAACTAACCATAGGGAATACACAATCTGCAAGCCTCTAAGGATACTAATAAGATTGTCGGGATAGGGCCCCGGCCTACCCATACTGTAAAACAAAAGGAAAGGAATAAACCTCTAATTGTCTAGCTCCGGATGACAAGAGCTGATGTCTCTGTGTGCTGGCTGGAATTACGAGGGATCGGCTCCTCGTCTATGAGTACCTGCAGGCAAGTAATGCAGCCCCCAAAATGGGCGTCTGTACCGCTGGTACTGAGTATGCAAAGCAACAGCTGGAAAATAACTGAAGACAAGCAATATAACTGATAGAAATGAAGTAGAAAGAAATAGACTGTAACTGACTGAAAGTATGAGTTTAAGACTGTCCTCAACTATGCTGAAAGGAGTAGGAGTCGTACCTGCTAACGTGGCACTCTACTGTCTATCTATCCATAACTAGCATAACATAGCATATCATAGCATAACATAGCACACATAAAACCTTACCTGGCCCCCATAAGCCGGAAGGTACAACCAACACGCAATCTATAACCCTACCCCGATCATCCCATCTCCCATAGTAACTATAAGCATCCTACCGATCCTCGGGGTATGCACTTGGGCCCGCTGAGCCCCTGACTATAAGTGTACCTGAGTCCGGAGGACTCCTGAAATCAACACCCGGGCGTATCCGCTCGATGGGGGTGTATAAAAGCCTACCAAGGAAAAATATGGGGAAACGGGCATCCCATCTTCGTCCCTTAGGGGACGGCATGCCACTCCATAGAGCGACGTATCCTCGCCCTCTGGCGGACGAGTCGATACAGCTATTAACCTTGGGGCGGTCATGGATGCTAGGTAATCCATCCCAAAATAATACATTCAAGTCTCAACTGATAATACTATCTGCATATGATGCATGCTGAAACTAATGATAGTAATGTGTATATATATAATACATGTTGAAACTGATAATGGTATATATATATAATTTTTGTCATACTGTGCTAAATCTGATACTGAAAAAATATATAATACTTCTGCTGGGAATCATGTTGTATAACTAAGTTTCATGGTAAACATGATTTACTATTTCTAACATGCTTTCTAAATTTCATATGATATACTATACTGTTTCTGAAATATTCTACTAGAATTTATACTGTGCTAGTATGTTTAATGCTACACATAATTTAATGTTTCTAACATAATTACTAAAATTTATACTAAACATAATATGCGTCTTTTGAAAAATTCTACTGGAACTTGTACTATTTTACTATACCGGAACTACTAGCTTGCCGAAGAAACTGGATTTACATACCTCAATTGTTGACTTTCTGACCAACTGGTGTAGCTCGGCCAATAATTAGCTATTTCTTCCAACTGCATTCATATTCATAGCAGTTAGAACTAAATTCATCGATAATTTGGAAGAAAATACTGCTTTGAATATATATACTTCCCAAACTTTGACTTTTCGGAGAACGGCTGAAAACTCGCTATTTCTCGGATGTCCAGAAGGGAGAAATGCTCCCTTTAGGGCTAGGAGTATATTAACATTAATTTGGAGCAATTCTACTTACCTTGACTCGACGGGTCGCCGCTTCGCTGGACGATTCTTGCGAAACTAACTCCGCAGGAATGTTCTCTGCAGCTCTATACTTCGGTATTCAAAGTTAAGTTGAGTTTGGACCGCATTTGACGGCGTAATCGGATCAATTTTTATCAAAACCCTTCGTCCCTTACTGTTCTCCCTCGTTTTTGCTGGAAATTAAAGTGATAAAATGAATTAAAACGAAGTGGGGGCTTTATATAGTAGAGGCCTGAACCTCACCTCCATAGCACGTTGGCCATCGCAGAGGTGAGCCTCCGTGACACGTTGGCCAATGCGGGGGGGGTCTGCCCGGCCTCCTTTTGCGATGGTTCGACGTGGCGCTTGTTCGGTCTTCCCCCGAGCCTTTTTCTAGCATGTAGGGAATTCTAAAACTCTCAACCAACATGCGAATAGNGCAGAAAAGTCCAACACAGGTACTCCACAAAATACTATAGCATTCATTTCATAATAACTGAAGTCAACATCTCACTTATACACATGAATATAAAGCAACAATAATAACAACATACCCCTGGCTGGTTAAGTCTTAAATAACTGAGGATATCTGGCTTTCATATCTTCTTCTGTTTTCTAAGTCATTTCCTCTCGCTTCGGTTACGCCATGATACTTTGACCAAGGCAACATCTTTAGTTCTCAATCTACGAATTTGCCGGTCTAGTATGGCTACTGGAACTTCTTCATAGGTCAACTCCTCTGTAACCTGAACATCTTGGACTAGAACGATTTTGGAGGGATCTCCTGTGCATTTCCTCAACATTGATATGTGGAAAACTGGGTGGACAGATTCTAATTCTGGAGGTAAGTTTAACTCATATGCCACTTGACCTATTCTTCGATGAATCTGATAAGGCCCAACAAATCTCGGGCTAAGTTGGCCTTTCTTACCAAATATCATCACACCCTTCATCGGCGAAACTTTTCAAGAATACCCAGTCATTAACATTAAATTCCAAATTCCTGCGCCGCACGTCAGCACACGATTTCAGGCAGCTCTGAGCAGTCAGTAAATGTTCTCTGATAAGCTTTACTTTTTCTTCTGACTGATGAATAATATCTGCCTAATCAATGCTGATTCTCCTGCCTCAAACCAACCGGCTGGAGATCTACACCTTTTCCCATACAACGCTTCATAAGGCGCCATCTGGATTACTGAATCGTAACTGTTATTATAGACGAATTCAAAGAGTGGTAGTGTTCATCCCGACTACCTCCAAAATCTAACACACACGCTCGCAACATATCCTCGAGCGTCTGAATAGTGCGTTATTCCTGCCCATCTGTCTGAGGATGAAAAATTGTGCTCAGGTTAACCTGTGTTCCCAAGCTTCTCTGAAATGATTGCCAAAATTTAGCTGTAAACTTCTCCCCTCTGTCGGAGCTCATTGACGATGAAATACCCTGCAACCTGACTATTTCTTTGATATACAAGTCAACATAGTCTTTAGCTGAAAAGGTAGCCCTTACTGGCAGGAAGTGAGCTGACTTGTCAATCTGTCAACGATTCCCCAGATCGAATCATATCTTCGCCAGGTGCGGGATAATCCTGCTACAAAATCCATATTAACTGCTTCCCATTTCCATAGAGGCACAACTATATCCTGAATCAACCCGCCTGGTTTCTGATGTTCAGCTTTTACCAGTTGGCAATTGGGACACTGAGCTATAAATTCTACTATCCCTTCCTTCATTCCTGGCCACCAGTAGATTTCTTTTACATCATGGCACATGTTTGTCAAACCTGGGTGGAGAGAATAACGGGTATAATGTACCTCGCCCATAATATGCTGGCGAAGCCCTGTAACGTCTGGAACACAAAGGAGATCTTTATATCTCCACACTCCATCCTCGGTTATATGAAAATCTGTCATCTCTCCCCGCTGAACTCTGTTTCTGAGATGAACCAGGCTAGGATCTTCGTACCACCGTTCCTTTATTTCCACAACTAAAGAATACACTGCGGTATTTTGGATTGCCACTCTGTTGTCCCCTATTTTTGCTACATGAACGGCTAGACTGGCTAGCTGATGCAACTCTCGGGCCAATTCCCGCTGCTCGGGCTGCAAGTATGCTAAACTCCCCACATATTCAACAACTCTAACCAGCGACACTGCCGCACATTCAACTCCTAGAAGCTCTGCTCTCATGCCTCAGTCCACTGAAATTTTTGCTTCTTTCTGTGTCAGTTTAGTCAGAGGTGCTGTAAAAGTGGAAAATCCTTCCACAAACCTTCTGTAGTACCCGACTAACCCCAGGAAACTGTGTATCTCGGTCGGAGTGGTAGTTCTGGCCATGTTTTCACTGTTTTTATTTTTTGTGTATCTACCTGTATACCAGCCTCTGACACGATGTGACCCAAAAAGGCTACTAAATTCAGCCAAAATTCACATTAGAGAAATTGGCATGTAACTGACGATCATACTGGTTTATTATACCGAAGAAACTGACAAGTAATCTATCTGTATAGCTAGAGCTTTATCTGGCCTTCTGGGCCGCATGCGAATGCTACTCGTTGCTGGAATAATCTGTATGACTGTCTGCACACCAGCACGTATCTGATCAGAGGATCCTGATAGTGATCATGATCTCTAATAATTTGGATGAATAACTGAATAACTGGACTGAATGACCCGAATGCTGAAGTAGTCTAACAATGCTCTAAACGTCCTACTCGGGCATCTGTAGCTCATGCATAACTGCGGAGTTGTGGACACCTAACTGTTTTGTTATTCTAATTGGGCAATTGTAGAGCTGGGCTTAGTCGAACTTACCCTCAGGTGATCAGCCCCTGGATCTTCACAGGGTGCCTACCGATTTCCTTGTCTTAGTAAACACTATGCTAGCAGAGTACTACCAATTCCTTATGCCTTGTTCGTATCCACTAAGATCTATACTTCTGTTCTGGCGAAATTCTCGGTCTTAGGAGCAATTCCGTAAAGACTGGCCTTCTCCTAGGACTCTGTATCTGAATATCTCTCGAGAACCGGCTAGGGTACTAGTCCGTCACTGACTACTGATGTGGACCCTTTCTTGTGGTACCCACAGGTTTGTCTGACTGGGATGGCTGGCTGACTTGCGGGGTGTTCTTCATAATAACTGCTAGATTGACTAAGTCCGACTCTTCTACAAGGCTGAAAAAAATGATGTACGACCACTTAACATACTGGAGAATTTTGGTGTTGCTAACCTCTGGAGTATGCTTATTCGTCTCCATTTATAGCTCTGGCACATGCGATAACATTACTGGTCTTTAGGGATGCTTCCCTGCTAATACAGGCACCAGCTAGTCGTTAGACCGTTGATCACGGGCAAAAATAGCATGCCCGTGATACGCTTATAACTTAAATTAGTCTTGTTTAGCTAAGTTATTTTATACATTTTCATGTGATTTTATATAA
>JACEIK010013030.1:16837-28781 GCA_018107945.1 Datura stramonium | reverse complement strand
TGTTGTCTTCATTATTAGAGTTATAGTAAATTAACACTCGAAAAGGTTTTACCCTGTAGTCCAGTCCCTGTGGGTTCGACATTCCGGTTCTTAAAAAAGGTCACTATATTACTTGTACAACCCGTACACTTGCGGGCTCATCAGGTACTTAGTTCACCTTGAAGTTTTGGAGATTATTCTAGAAGGGAATTGGTACTCAGGTCAAGCTTAGCACATCTTTTCATCTGCAGACAGATAGGAAAGCCAAGAGGATCATTCTGACCCTTGAGTATATGTTGAGATCATGTGTTATTTACTTCAAAGGGAGTTGGGATGATCATTTACCTCTTATCGAGTTTGCTTACAACAACAGCTACCACTCCAGCATTCAGATGGCTCCATTGAGGCTCTTTATGAGGAGAGATTTAGATCTCCTATTGGTTGGTTTGAGGTAGGTGAAGCTACGTTGATAGGGCCAGATTCAGTTCATAAGGCTATGGAGAAAGTTCAACTTATAAGGGAAAGGCTGAAAATAACTCAGAGTCATCAAAAGCCTTATGCAGATGTGAGAAGGAGAGAACTTGAATTTGAAGTTGATGATTGGGTGTTCTTGAAGGTGTCTCCCATGAAGGGGGTGATGAGGTTCTGAAAGAAAGGTAAGCTTAGTCCTTGAGATATTAACTCGTACAAGATTGTGAGACAGGTTGGCAAGGTGGCCTATAAGTTGGAGTTTCCCGCGGAGTTAGCTTCCATACACCTAGTTTTCCATATATCACTCTTGAAGAAGTGCATCGGTGATCCTGCATTGGTTGTTCCAGTAGAGAGCATTGGTGTGAATGATAATCATAGTTATGAAGAGGTTTCGGTTGAAATCCTTGATTGTCAGGTTCGGATGTTGAGGAACAAAGAAGTAGCTTCAATAAAGGTTCTATGGAGAAATCAGCTTGTTAATGGAGCTATGTGGGAAGCCGAAGTAGATATAATTTCTAAATATTGGCATCTTTTCCCTTGCGGCTCAGTTCCAGCTTGAGGTACCAGTTTCCTCCTTAGTACTCTATTCAGTTTCAGGTCTAGTTCATGGTTCCTAGTTTCATTTATGTTAGTTCTTGTGTATGTGCAATTCAAGAATTAGCCCAGTCATGTATCTTAGACCGGATTCAGTCACTCCATTAGTTTTCAGCTTTAGATGTTGATGTCGCCAAAATTACACCTTGCAATTGAGATATAAGCGGTCGATTGTCAAATATAGAACCCAACAAAGGTTTAGGTCGATCCCACAAGGAATATGGTAAGAACTTAACTTAATGCGAATAGTTGTTACTATTGAGTTACTTATTTCCGAAAGGGGAAACAAATAGAATAATAAACAAAAGTAAAACTACTGAATGCTTAGATCAAATTTGGTTTGTATTCAATTAATGACTTGACTAGGATTGTGTTCCCCAAGACTTCATAACCACAAGTCTTATACACTAGTGATCTATTCCGATGTTTAACATGCTATATCGGTAAGTTAGGTTCACCTAAATGGTTGGTCCCCTATTTAGATGATTATCACCATGCAACTTGGTTTGTATACGGGTGTACTTTAATTGACCCTTACCCTTAATATCAGATTAGCTATCCCCGGACAAGTTCAAGCTATTAGATGAGGGTTGACAGCATCAAATCTCCATTATTAATCCCTTTTTCCATTCTTTACCTCCTTGGTCCGGTAAGTAAGAATAAGGCAAGAACTAACATTTGCAACCGTCAAGAATCAATCAAAACGAAGGGAAAAACAATACATGCATAAAACCCCGTTCAAGAATCACTAAGTATTTTACCTATGTGTGTTAATTCATCTTGGTTCCCACAAACCTATATAGGGGTTTAGCTACTCATGTTNCTCATGTTTGTATAATCACAATCATAAAATAGTGAATAAATCATAATTGCAACTTAAAAATTATCGTAGAAGAAAAACCAAGTAGATTGAATTAAACTCCAAAATTGATGAATAAATTCCAATGTTGCTTTTGATCCTCAAATTCAAGAACAAAATTATAAACCTTATTTCTTGATTCAAGAACAATCGTACAACACCAAAACTAAGAATAATCAGCTTCTCTGAAATTCTATATCTCTAAAAATAAACCTAAACTATGTATCTATAGTTCCAAGAAATCATTTTCCTAACTAAAACTGGAAACCAGGTCGGCAGTGGCAATGGGCTTGGCGACGAATTGTTAGGACCTCTGACGAGTCATTCCTTGCTTAAAATAGTCATCCTCAGCATCGTGCTCAGTTGTGGCAATGGATCACCTAACGACTCATCGTGCCTGGGCACGAGTCGTTAGGTCCCTTGTGGTCTAACTCTTCTAAAATTCCAGTGCACCTTATGGTTGGTTCAAGTGGTATGCAAACGAGTCGTTTCAGCACGTGACAACTCGTTATGTCTGTCGTCAACTCCACTGGTCACTTTGTTAATATTTTCTCTCTCAGCCTTCATGACTGACCTCACGACTCGTTACTAGGTGTAACGAGTCGTTCCCTCAACTCGTCAAGTACACTGTCTCAGCTTCTTCAACCTTCAATAATTTCCCACGGCTTCATCAACGAGTCATGCCTCCTGCCAACGACTCGTGAAGTGCCTGGCAGTCACCCTTTTAGTATTTTCAGCATTAATATGCCCAGTTCACTTCCGAACTTGTTTTACTACAACACTAATCACAAAACACATCATACCTATATAAACATACCTGGAATGTGCATAATTTCTTGCTTTTAAGCGTTGAAAGTGTCGTAAAATCATGGCACATCAGATGTTCAGTATTTGGGATTCCAGTTTTTTCCCTAGTTTTTCAGTATGCTTAGCCACATTCGAGGATGAATGTTTCCAAGGGGGAGATATTGTAATGCCCTAAAGGTTCCTAAGACTAGACTTGGGATTTGAAAAGGTGTTCAGTAGAAAAGTTGAAACAATTTTATCTCAGGACGACTCATAGTATGAGTCATAGGAATGACCAACGAGTCGTAGGATGTAGTTGTTATTTAATGTAGAGATGATTAGGTTAGGTGGTACGGGTCGTGGTACGGTCTATTGTAAACCATGGGTCATTAGTAGGTGGTTGTTGAAAGTTGGAAGAGTTGAACTGGTGAGCTATGGAAGCAAACCATGAGTCATAGGTTGGGGGTACAACTCGTGGTCAAGAGTTGTGGCAGGTAAGATGGGTTTTCAGGTATTGATCAGAAGATCGAAGGTATGACTCGTAGGAAGAACCTATGAGTCGTTGGTTGGAGCCATGGAAAACTCCAGAAAAATCAAGGATGAAGTAGTGGCAACAACGGAAGGAACCCATGAGTTGTGGTATCAGGGTACGACTTATGGTGTGGGTCATTGCTTTGGTAGTGAGCAGTTTTTATTTGAATTTATTAAGGGCGTTTTTGTAATTTCTAAGTCCTAAACTACGTTATTTTAAGCTTATTTAGGAGAATTTTAAGAAGTTTTAGCCTATTCTAACCCATTCCCTCCCCATGCATGCAAGAGTAGAAGTTTCCCTTTGTAGATTAAGGTTGAAACCCTCCAATACTTCTCCAAAATTTGATGTCGCCCAAATTACACCTTGCAATTGAGATATAAAGCGGTCGATGTCAAATATAGAACCCAACAAAGATTGGCGTCGATCCCACACGGAATATGAAAAGAACTTGAGTTAATGTGAATGGATATTACTATGGAATTACTTATTTCCTAAGGGGGAAAGAAATAAAATAATAAACAAAAGTAAAAACTACTTGATGTTTAGATCAATGTTGGTTTGTATTCAATTAACGAGATGACTAGGATTGTGTTTCTCAAGATTTCATAACCACAAGGCTTTTACACTAGTGATCTATTTCGGTGTTTAACATGCAATATCGGTTAGTTAGGTTCACCTAAATGGTTGTTCCCCTATCTAGATGATTATCACCACGCAACTTGGTCCATATATGGATGTATGCTTAATTAACCCTTACCCTTAATATCGGATTAGCTATCCCCGTACAAGTTCAAGCTATTAGATGAGGGTTGATAGCCTCAAATCTCTGTTGTTAATCTCTTTTCTCATTCACTACCTCCTTGGACTGGTAAGTAAGAATAAGGCAAGCCCTAACATTTGCAACTGGCAAGAATCAATTAAAACAAAGGGAAAAACAATACATGCATTAAACCCCGTTCAAGAATCACTAAGTGTTTCACCTATATGTATTAATTCATCTTGGTTCCCACAACCCTATTTATGGGTTTAGCTACTCATGTTTGAATGATCACAATCACAAAATATTGAATAAATCATAATTGCAACTTACAAATTATCGTAGAAGAAAACCAAGTAAATTGAATAAAACTCCAAACTTGATGAATAAATTCCAATGTTGCTTTTGATCCTTAAATTCAAGAACAAAATGGTAAGCCTTGTTTCTTGAACCAAGAATAATAGTGCAACACCAAAATCTATGTGAAAAGTAGTAATAATAAATTGTCTCCCGAAAATAAACCTAAACAATGTATTTATAGTTCCAAGAAAACCTTTTCCAAACTAAAACTGGAAAATAGGTCATCAGTGGTCATGGGCTTGGTAACGATTCGTTAGGACCTTTGACGAGTCGTGCCTTGCTAAAATCAGTCTTCCTCAGCATCAAACCCAGTTGTGGCAACGGGTCATCTAACGACTCGTTGTGCCTGGGCACGAGTCGTTAGGCTTCTCATGGTCCAACCTCCTCAAATTTCCAGTGCACCCTACGAATGGCTCCAGTGGTCTCCCAACGAGTCGTTTGGTCAGACAATGGCTCGTTACATCATTCGTCTACTTCACTGGATAATTCTTCAAGAATTCCTTTCCCAGTCTTCACTACTGGCTTCACGACTCGTTACCAAATGTAACGAGTCATTCTCTCAACCCGTCAGGTACACTGGTCTTGCATCTTCAAAACTCAACCTTTGCCCACGACTTCAGCAACGAATTGTGCTAAGTGCCAATGACTCGTGAAGTGCCTGGCAACCTCCTGTCCAGTTGTTTTAAGCATTAATTTGCCCATTTCACTTCCGTACCTATTTTCCTGCAACATTAAATACAAAACGCATCATACCTACAAAAACACACCCGGAATGTGCATAGTTTCTTGGTTTCAAGCATCGAAAGTGCCGTAAAATCATGGCACATCACAAATCTCTTGGGCTTTCAAAGGTTAAGAATCAGTTTACCCAGGTATGTAGGACTATGAATGAGAGATCCTTTCACTCTCATGATCAAAATTCTACTCAATTCCATGAATTTAAGTTCTAGATCAAGTTCATGATCTTATGGGGCTTTATCCTAATTTTTATGAAATTTTCTATGATTTATCTATAGGTCAATTTCCTTCATATTTCAAAGCATGTTTAAATATCTATGGGTAGATTTTATGCCTATTTTGACTATAACTTCACGTTTTCAAATTTTAGAAAAATTATGCGAATTAAGCAAGTTTCATGAAAAGTCAAGTTTATGATTCTATTATGATTTTGATCCTCCTAAGCCTTAATTCATGATTTATGATATATTATATGATTCCCTACAAGTACTCTTCATGAATTTATAAATTTCAAATATGATGATTTTTTCCCAAGCATGTATGTTCTTTATGATTTATGAGTTTATGATTTTGATCGACTCACAGGCCCTATTTCATGGTTAAGCATGTATTTCAAATATGATCATGTAAGTTATGATTTATATAGCCATGAACTTCATGAATGATTTCACGATTATTATATGAGTCCTCATGTGCATGTTTTTGTAAGTAGTGTCTAGCACCGAGTAGGCCCAGCATTCAGAAAAACTCCATGTTTTCAGAACTATGCGCCAACATAGGTTTATATTATGGACTCTAGGTGGGTCCCTATTACTGATATCACTCCATGTACGTCCATTGCCTGGCAAGCTAGGGGCGGCTCTGCCCACTTGAGCGAGATAGTTTGGGCATCATGTAAGCTCTATCATGATGGTGTCGGTTAAGACAAGTCCTCCAATTGTTCCTTACGTTTTATGCATGATCATATACGATACTTTGGCTCAAGTTATGTTTTACAAGGTCTCTTTTATGATTACGACTATGACTAGCTTATGAATGGTTTTGAAAGCCTTGAGCCCTCATGTTTATGTTACGATTATCACATCATGTTTTGAAATGTCCTACTCTTATGAATTCTTATATATTTTATTAGTCCGTTTTATTTACCTTGCATACTCGGTACATTCAAAGTACTTACTGCATGCTCTATGTTGTATCGTTTCATGATATAGGCTAAGACGTTCAGACTCAGTATCTCTTCTAGCCAGTCTCCAAAGTTTATCCTAGGCAGCGTTGTTGGTGAGTCCTCATCCTTCGAGGACCTTCAGTTAGTTGTTTTTGTCATTTGTAGTTGCGAACTTCTAGTGAGCTAGTTGGGGTGTTGTCCTATCAGCTCGTCAGTATGTTAGAGGCTTTTCAGATGTAGTTTGTATATCCAACTTTAGATTCAGTGTTTTGAGATTTCCGTTGGTTAAATGTTTTTATTATTCAAACTTTTGCTATTTCAGAATTTAGTCGTCCACTTAATTTATGTTGAGCTTTAATTTTCATGTTCATGCCATGGGCTAACTTGGAGTCATTTATGGTTCTAGATTCCGTGTCTAGATCCGCCTATGTACGGGTCGTGACACCCTAGTTTGTTAATTCACCATGGTTTCCACAAACCTAGTTGTGGAGGTTTTAACCTTTCATGATTGTAAGAGGATTAAAAGCATTCATAAACAAACACATAATTTAAAACTTACAAAGATGAATGGAAGAAAACCCACTTAATTATTGCAAGAATTAATGAAGATCAATTCAAGAACAATGGAAGAATCAAAGCAAGAAATTTCCCAAAAGTTTCTCTTAATAATCCCAAAAGTCAAAAACCTCCCTCCACAATCGTATTCTACTCTCCTTTGACAAAAATAACCTACAAAGGTATTTATACAAATAATTAAAAACTTTTCCTAAATTGACAGGGAAACTTGCTTAAACTGTCGCCAACTTCACCTATGACCCGTACCATGATTGTATAGATCGTACCTTCACTCGTACGTTGGTTGGCTCTTCTAATTTTGACTAAGTGTTGAAAGCTGGTATGACTCGTACTATAAATCTATGAGTCGTACTGTCTTGTCGTGGTCTGAACCTGAAACTTCTGGCATCTATGATTATTTCCATAAGTGACTTGGTACGACTCGTACCTCCATCCTACAACTCATGACTACTTGTCGTACCTTAAGTTCTTCCTTTCTTCAATTCTTATGAAGTTCACCACGGCTCCTTGGTACGGGTCGTAGGTAGATTGCACGACTCGTCGTTGCTACCCATACCAGGAGACTACTTAGTGTAATTTCTTCTGAACTTTACCATGACTACCTTGGTACTACTTGTCCCAGGATGGTAAGGCTCGTACCAAGAGTCGTACTTTAACTCTTTGGTACAACACATCTTCTGGACTTTTCCACTATTTTTAATACGGCTCGTACCGGGATGGTACAACTCGTACTAAGGTCCGTACATAGCCCTTTTTCTGCATTTTTTCACTACTTTTGCACATTTCAACTCCAACACCTAATTTCCCTCAAAACAAAGTAAAAATACATCATATCTGTACAAGCATACCTAAGTCCATGCTTATTTCCTCAGTTTTAAGTATCAAAAGTGTTGTAAACCTACAACACATCACCACAAAGGGTCTTAGAAATTCAAACCCATCCTTTCAAGGGAATTTTAAGAGTAAAATCTCAAATCCACCTATTTTTATGTCCCAATTACCACATGCACCCCATTCTTTAACAACTATTCATTGGGGAATGATTATTACTCCCTGTTAAACTCAAAATCAAACCCGCATTAGTTCCCCATGATCATCCCTAGTCTTTCGACATTGGGTTTTCTTTACTAGAAAATCACCATTAGAATTTCTACTTGATTCCTAGGTGTTTACATAATCAAACATAGGGGTAGAAATTCAAAAATCTTACCTTTAGAATGAAATTCAACTGCTCTGGGAGAGAAAATCGCCTTCAGTCCTTGAAGTTTCTTATTTTGAAAATAACGGGTATAACCCCAAAAATTCCACTTAAACCCACTTTCTGATTCCCGTCATCCATTGCAGCAGTCAGAAATCGCTACAGCGGATCCAACGGTTATTCCCCGGTCCATTACGATGGACTCCGACCATTACCACAGTCTCACTGCAGCGGGAATTATACTGCTGCAGCAGTCTCCAGAAACAGATATCTCACCCAAAACCATCAATTTTAATTATCCCACTCCATAACACTTCTCTAACCGTTTTCTAGTCCCGTTAGAGTGTTCTAAGTCAATTTCCTCTTGTAACGACATACGAGTTGTCACACTAATACCCCCAAAAGTCCCTAAGACCATATTCGAGACTTGCAGCCAAAACTAAGAGGGAAAATGGCACCAAGCCATTCAATGGCTCTTAGTACAAGTTGTACAAATAACCAATGAGTTGCCGGTTTTCCCGTGGTATCAAACTTCTGAAAAATATCGAAAACTGCCTAGAACCGACGAGTGGATTGTATGACCCATTGTTTGATTGTACTAGTCGTTATTTTTTTATTGTTGGAGCAGATTCGGAGGAGGATTTGGATTAAAGTGAGAACCCACAAAGGGATACAATGGGTCGTTGTATGGACCAACGATCCATCTGTTTGGTCATTGGTTCTGCAAGATTTATTTTTAGTTTCGGCAATTCAGGGGTATTTTGATAAAATCCTATGCTTTTAACTCCAGTAACATCATTTCAGGCTTTCTTAAGGTTATATTAAAGGATTTAACTTAGCTTAAAATCTCACTCTCTTCAAAACACCGTAGTTGGGAAATCAAGCTCTCAAGTCAAGCTAGGGTTCTTCATCTTCTTCTTCCCAAATTCTCTTGGGTCTTCAAGACAAGTTAAGGAATCATCTAACCCAAGTATGTAGAGTCATGAATGGGGGAATCCTTCTACCCTCATGCCCAATTTCATCTCTAGTTCATGATTTTAAGTCTCCAAGCATGTTTTATTGAAATTCTAGAGTTAGACTCAATTCTCATGAAATCTCCTATGATCTCTTACGAAATCAAGTCTCTTATGATTTAATTCATGATTTATGATTATGCTTACATGTTTTCTATTAAGATCTCTTATGAATCTATGTTTTCAAGTTTATGATGATTTTACTCAATCATGTATGATTCTATGAATTTCAAGCTTATGAACTTATGACTTCAAGTTATAACGATTTATTCAATTATGTACGAATTTCACTAATCTCATGTTTATGTATCATGGACAATCTTTGACATTATTTTCATGGCTAGTTCAAGTATGTTTAGATATTATGAATTTCATGATTTAAACTAGCTCATGTAAAACCTATGTTCACGATTATGATATGAGCACTATATATATTTTAGGGGTAGTATCTAACACCAAATAGGTCGGGCTTCCAGCGCATCTAGATTTCAGAACTACATGCTACCGTAGCCATGATGGGGTCCTCCACGAGAGTACCATCCATGAGTGATATCACACCTTCATGGTCCATGCCTTGGGAAAGGTATGAGTACACCTCCCAGCTACGGTTACAAGCTAGGCTCCATGTATCCTCACGTGGGGTATGTCGGTTATAAGAATTCTTATTGTTCCTTGATTTTCAATATATGCTTATGTTCATGACGTATGACTTTACGACTATGATATCTTGGCTCAATATACTTTTTATGAGGTATTACTTATGAATTCAGTCATGACCAGCTTACGATTCAGTTCTTGAAAACCCTGAGCCATCATACTAAGTTGATGATTTAAAACTCATGATTTAAGTTTATCCTATACTTATGATCTTATCTTATTGTTTTACTATTATATTTTACTTACCTTGCATAGTCATTAAATTCAAAGTACTGACCCGCATACTTCTATGCTATATCATTTCATGATATAGGTTTGGGTGACCAGTCTCAGTCCTAATGTTAACTTCACTCTCGTATCAATCCAATTCAGCTCCCTGTTTTGGTGAGTCCACGTGATCTGAGAACGACAATTTTGATACTTGTTTCTTTCGTGTATGTCCTTTAGTATTCAGATATTGGGAGAGGTAGTTGGGGGTGTTGTCCCATCAACTCGTCTATGATTAGAGGCTTGCCAGACAACTACATATAGATGGTTTAGCATGTTGTGTACGCTTATGTTTTATGATATTCGGTCTTCTGGTTTTGTTATGTTCCTGATTCTTTACCACTTAGTTTATGCTCAAGAATATGCTATGTATATGGAATGGGTTTGCTTGGAACCATTCGTGATTTTAGATCCTATGTCGCAGTTCGGGATCCATGCTCAGGTCGTGATAGCAGGCCCTCTTATTCAATTGAAAGTGACCCTATATAAATGCTTGTCTGTATAGTGTACTAACAAGTTAAAGCTAATTTATAAAGCTATTCCAACCTTTATACTCTGGCATATTTGAAAGAAAAGAAATGCCATAATATATGGAGGTACAATGTCAGCTAATATGTATGACATTAATATAAGTNATATAAGTTTGTATTACTTGGAAAGAGCTAGATATCCATGGTTAAAACATCCCTAATCAATGGCCATTCTTGTGAAACTTTTTTTCGAAGAATATACCCTTTACATTGATTGTAAAGTGATATAATGGATAAAACCTTAGATAAGAACTTTCAAATGCAATTCTGATAATGCATCTAAAGGGAATTTAGGGCGTAGCTGTATTGCATTTTGTGTGAGGAACAATTTTGATAATCTAATACATGCAGAATTTGGAAGAATAATAGATGGTAAGCATTGTTGCTGAGAATAGAGCTTTCAAAACAGGGTTGGTATAGCTAATCATCTAATCCCAATTATGATGGAAACAAACTCGCTAACTATTAAAAAAATTTTGGATGAAATTTGGAAGGTATCTTGAAACATGTTCAGGAGGTTAGGAGTATTAGCACTCTGAGGAGAATGAATAGTATAACAACGAAATATGTGTACAAAAAAGGAAATCAACTAGTGGATTATTTTAGCAACCTAACATTTAGTTTTGCAGGTATAAAATTAATATATAATTCATTCTAGGATATCCCTATAGAATGCAAGAAAATTATCGATTGGACAAAAGCCAAATATCGAGTTTGAGAATTAAAATATACCAGAACATAAAATTCACAACACATACATACAACTCAGAATACAGGAGCTAAAACTGCAACAAAATTCAGATGAAGCACTCACAACTGCTAAAAAAGGTTTATAGTGTTTCACAGTCCTATTAGATATATTTGGTCTTAGGTTAACTCTATAAAGTTTTAGTAAGGATTAGTAATTAATTAGTTGTGTACATGCAAAATAGCTTATTATTATGTTTCTCTCTTACAATGGTATTAAATTTTTTGAGGCTCAATCCCTAGGAAGAAATTAATATAGGATTAGATCTTTCTTTGGAGGAGGGGTGCTTATCATCATTTTTGAAACCATTTCATGGATGTTTCATGCTAAGTATTGAAGAAATCTTTGTCAGATCAATCTTATGACATCAGTGAGTTGTTAGACGTCTGATATGAAATCGACCCAAGATCTTAGTTGTTGGAGTCTATGATGGCTTTAATGTAAATATCGCTTTGGCTCCCAACTTCCTCTGACCGATGATTGCTCAGATCATGTGGAGGTCTCCCCTGAGCTCCCTGATTGACGTGAAGGAAGACTGAAGAGGTTTTAAATGTGGTTCATTACAGACAGCAAACAGTGAAAATGGTGTCTGAAATCTTTCAGATTCTATTTGTTGTTTTTATTTGTTTTGTTAGGTCTCCCGGTTTGGGCCGTGAGTTTTGAGCTGTTTTTGGCCCATTTTTGTATCTTTAGACTTATTATTATTATTATTAT
>JACEIK010013030.1:0-16765 GCA_018107945.1 Datura stramonium | reverse complement strand
CTTCATTCAAAGAGTAAGTAATTTTTATTTTTTTATTTTTTTGCTATTTAGGTGTTTACATCCTCCGACTCGGTACGGGTTAAACGGTGCGGATCTGTCTCTCTCCACCGGTGAGTTTCTTCGACAAATAATGCGATTAACACCATTTCTTTGTCACCATACTCACAATCTTCTTCGATCAACTTCTTTCATTTCTCTTTCTAGTGGGCTGACCAGAACTATTACCACTAACCAAAAAGGCAAGTGTATTCCTTTATTATCCTCTGCTATCAGATTAACAGTAAGAGCTCACTCTGTATCATCAACAATGGTCAAAGCGATTAGGATTCATGAACTTGGTGGCCCTGAGGTCTATTTCTTATCATCTCTTTTTCGTATGTTCTTTAACTTTTTTATATAATCTAAAGAAAAAACAAATGCTAATGGTTTTCAATTTACTCCTAATGGGTCTGTATAGAAAGTGATTTTTGGTTACTCCTTCAGCGTTGAGCTTACTGGCCTTCTATCTGCGTATTCATCGAGTCTCTAATGGTAAAGCTTTTGTCTGTGATTTTGGTTCATGATTCTATACTGATAATTTCTCGGTTAGGGCACTTGATAATATTTTAATGGACGTTCTCTCGGTCCCTAAATGAGGATCATGATCATGATTACATTCTGCTAAAAGATGTTGATTTGTTCTTTTATCCTGCTCTGCTGTCACATTCATGTTTTTAAGGTAGAAACTTAATTGATGGATCTTTCAATTCTTTGGACTTAATAATACTAGATTTTTGTGTGATAAATTCTTTGTTAGCTTACAATAGAGCCTTGTGGTGCGACACTTCTTTGAACCCTATGCATAGCAGGTAGCTTTAATGCACCGGGCTGCCCTGTTTAAATTCTTTGTTGGCGCTTTTAGCAAGAGAATAAATATCAAGGACAAGGCCTTCTTTCTTTTTTAAAAAAAAAACTGAATCAACAAAAATACATCAAACAATTATTAACGACAAAGCAATTGTTTTGTAGGTCCTCAAATGGGAGGATGTTGAACTGGGAAACCCAAAAGATGGAGAAATCAGGGTGAAAAATAAGGCCATTGGCCTCAACTTCATTGACATATATTTCCGGAAAGGAGTTTACAAAGCTGCCGCACTTCCCTTTACACCAGGTGCTTTCATTTCCCTCGGTCAATTATTTTCTCTTCTTCTATATGTTTACGAATAGAATATGATCGTATTTTAGCCCTCTGGTCTGAGGCATCCTGTAATTTGAAAATTTTCTGCTGGTTATGGTAAAGAAATGGATCTTGAGTCTAATTCAATTTCAAAAGCTAGCTTACGAGGGGAGGATTGTCCAAATCCATATAAGGAGACTACCCATCTCATTAACCACTAATATGAGACTTTTTTCATTCTTCAATACCCCATCTCACTCGCAGACCTGGATATCTGGAGCATGGAAAATTTAATTTGGGAGCCCAACATCGAGTGAGATGGGTCCCGCTTTGATACTATGTTAAGAAAAGGATCTTGTATCTAGCTCAACTCCAAAAGCTAGCGATCCATTTCTTTACGGTTATAATTAGCTTTGAACTGCATCATCCAAAAAGAAAAGCCTGCATCTGCTTTGGCATGAATTTCTCCACCAAACATGGGATGATCTGTTGTTTGAAAGTTAAATAGGTTTTCTCCATGTAGATGACTGGAGGTTTTCTCTATTAAGGAATCTCCAGATCTATGCTGAATTTCAACTCCCTAGAGCACTTCATTAATTACTATGCATCTATGCCCTACCACTCACTGCCTAACTTGTTGTTATCCACTTTAAAACTAGTTTTTCAGTACTGCAAATCTGCCATTTAGCCAATGATTCACAGGCAGTAAAGACTAAAGAGGGGGAGTAAATTAGATGCATAAAGATTCTGCTTTACTACAAGTCTGGTCCATATACTTATCCAAAAAAAGACAGGGTCATGTACTTCACATCATCACCATGGACACTTAAATATAGTGAGGTTCTTGTTTCATCTAGAGAGGGATTTTTTGTGTGTATCAAGTTATCAACTGTATGTATTTGTATGGTTCAACCTCTTTTCTCATCTCTTCGGACATGCTAGATTCTAACATATTGGGCTATAGAACATGATAGAGGCATTTCTTTTATAAGGTATAGATGATGATAGAAGCATTATTTAGGTAGCATTCAATTGGGGTTACAGCTAGAATTAAATTCTTTATGCCAGGAATGGAGGCCGTAGGGGTTGTAACAGCTGTTGGTCCCGGATTGACTGGGAGGAAAGTTGGTGATATTGTTGCATACGCTGGCAATCCGATGGGTTCATATGCTGAGGAACAGATTCTTCCTGCTGATAAAGCTGTGCCTGTTCCTCCCTCTATTGACCCCATTGTTGCAGCATCCATACTTCTCAAGGGCATGACTGCTCAGTTCCTACTGCGCCGCTGCTTCAAAGTACGTAAATCATAGTCTTAACTCTTACAGCAGCCGAATTTCCTCTATTCTTTTTTTCCATCTGTTCCTCCTTTTGTTGAAGTAGACGTGCTTATATTACAAACTAGATGATTTGGATTATGTGGTGTAGAAGAAGTCATCAACTCTTACATGGGCATGATTGAATCTTTGCTTTATGATTTATGATGTTCTTTCCTACATGTTAATCAATGTGATCATAATATAAGGACAATTAAGGGAAGATGCACAATACTATTTGATTATCTCTTATTACTGGAAATTCAATCTTTAGATATTGACTGCAGTGCTAATGGATGATTAGCAATTAGATGCATATCCTGTGATTGAAGTTCCTTTATCCATATTCTCCTTTTATCAAGTAAATCTATCTATTTCTTTGTGATCCAGGAGGTTGCTCGATCCTATTGCTTTTGACAACTGCATCGTGTGTTTCTCATAGTTATTGCATGAGTTACTACAACTTGAAGAAGTAGAAGTCATAGTCCCCAGTGGTATGTCTTGAGAAGACCAATATCGTTGCTTGTGATATTAGGTGTGTGATTTAGAAGTTGAGGGCTAGTAGTCTAGATGGACATTCCACAGATGATTATGGATCTTTTCCTCTTCTTCATTTTGAAGATTTCTAACATTTAAATTTCATATGAATCTTTTTGAGATAATGGGAGAAATGGAAGACTATGTGTCCTATCAGTGTTACAAAGACATAAGCACCATCCCTACTCCACTTTTGACTCCAGTTATCGGGAAGATCTGTGTTCTGGATGGCTATGCTCCTAAAATCCTGATATCTCTGTATCAAAGCAACTTTGGAGAACTCTGGAATGGCCAATATTTCTTAGTTTCCTGCTGGTTTAATTGATTGTTTGCAGCTAGTTAGTGAAGCAGATAAAACATCAGAAAATTTAAAATATAAATAAATCGAATGCTCGAAAGTGCAAAGATTATGGAATACAATTTATTTTGGGTGCATTGTTTTCTAGTTTCTACAAGGTTACGTGATTAACATAAAGTATTTCCTCTCCTGATCAGTGTTAGGTACCCCATAAATTGAATTCTTAGAGATTTACAGAATCACTTGGGAATCCCAAACCATAGGAAGGGGGACAAAATGCTTCTAAACTAAATATGTGAGGTTGATGCAGTCCGATTTGTAGAATAGTGTGCTATAATATATCCAACATGCTGAAGGTGAACCAGCTGTGCTTCCCAGATTGGTGATTTTAAGAGAGTTGAAAGGAAAAGAAGTGACCTTTTAATGATTTTGGCATGTAATGTTTGTCCAACAAATTGGAACTTGCTGTCATCTTAGAAATTTATCCATCCATTTCCTTTTCATTCGAAACTTTATTTTTTTAAAATCCTTTATAATTGAATAGCTTGTTCTCTTAGTTTTATTAATTGCAAACTAAGATGTAGCTTCTTTACTTCCATCAAATTTATACTGTCTTGCATTGTGTTACAGGTTGAACCTGGGCACACAGTACTTGTTCATGCTGCAGCAGGTGGAGTTGGCTCCCTATTGTGCCAATGGGCAAATGCTCTTGGTGCTACAGTCATTGGGACTGTATCAACTAAAGAGAAGGCAGCCCAAGCGAAAGACGACGGGTGTCATCATGTCATAATCTATAAGGAAGAGGATTTTGTCACTCGTGTCAATGAGATCACATCTGGCCAAGGAGTTGAAGTTGTATATGATTCTGTTGGGAAAGATACCTTTCAGGTATTGGCATTTAAATTCATTCTTCATTGACCAAGTTAGTCTAACTTCACACAAGAGCTTGCAGAAAAGCAATGCTTTCATCAGAATGGTGAAGTATGTTCATGTAGGTTTGGATTTGAATTTAACAGAATCTCTTTAACTGCTGGTGGAGATTAAAATCAATTTTAAGACAATTACAACTTGCCAGATCATTAACTGCAAACTAGCAATAATTCAGGGCAAACTGAATGCAACATCTTTAGCGTGTAAGAGAATGAACAAGAAAACTATGATGGGCCCAGCCTTGGGTGACCAGGATTAGAAAGACTTTAGTGCCTTTATTTCCTGTTACTGAGTATCCTTTGATTAAGAAATTTTTGTGATCAGGGATCATTAGACTGCTTAAAAACTCGTGGATACATGGTGAGTTTCGGGCAGTCATCTGGCTCACCAGATCCAGTACCTTTATCAGCTCTTGCTGTGAAATCGCTATTTCTGACAAGACCTAGCATGATGCATTACACAATAACGAGGGATGAACTACTGGAAACTGCTGGAGAGGTATTTGCAAATGCTGCATCAGGTGTGCTACGTGTCCGTGTCAATCATACTTATCCATTGTCTCAGGCGGCACAAGCACATGCTGACCTTGAGAGCAGGAAAACATCAGGATCAGTTGTGCTGATTCCAGATGGTGTTTAGAAGTAGGCTAATTTATATACTGCCCATGAAATGTGTGAAAGGGCATAGCAGAACCTCAAGTTTGAGCTGAACCATAATAAATGCCTATGTACATTCTTTGCCGATTTTCACTTCTCATTGTGTTTCAATAGTGTGTTGTATTTGCCTGGTGTTGTACCTTCTGTAAGTGAATGAACATCACGATATTAGTTCCTTCAGGTTCTTCCTAGCTTACTCTCAGCCTGAGAGCTTATTTTGGCTCATAAATCATAGGAGAATCTATCTTGTTTGTATCGTTGAGTTACATAATTGCAGGTCGAATGAATTGAAGGTCTTCAACGAATAGTTTTACTGATTACTGTTTTTTACCGAAGTCCAGCAGGTTTTAGAATTTACTATTTAGGTTAAGCTGAGAACAGTCCTGCACATGGAACCCCCACAAGCTGCCTATAAAAAAATTTAAATTAAAGTGTTGTAAATTAATAGTAAATGAAATAATATAAACAAGATAAATTAGGCAAGAGATGTCGGAAAGGGAGAGGAGTTTTTTATTTCTTTCAAGTGTGTCTTTCATAGGAGAATGACCTTCTATTTATAGTTTACAAAAGGTCTTCTCAACTACAAGAATTAATGAATGCATACTTTTGGTACATGAATAGCCAAGGACGGTTATCTAGTGTACATTCATATTCAAAGAATTTGTAACACTCCCTCTTGGATGTCCATAGATAATGTGTCTCGTTAAAACCTTACTAGAAAAAAAATTTTGTGGAAAAAAATCTCCAGTGAAGAAAAAAGAGTACACACATATTTAATACGCATTGAGTGCTACCTCATTAAAAACCTTACCAGGAAAACCCAATTGGAATAAAACCTTGGTTAAGGAAAAAAAAGTACAACGCATATTTTACTCCCCCTGATAAAAACTTTACTTGATATCTCGGAGATGACACATTCCAATTCTATATCTCAACTTCTCAAATGTTGATGTTGGCAATGCTTTAGTGAATAAATCTGCAAGATTATCGCTCGAACGGATCTGTTGAACATCTATCTCACCATTTTGTTGAAGATCATGTGTGAAAAAGAATTTCGGTGAAATGTACTTTGTTCGGTCTCCTTTGATGTATCCTCCCTTCAATTGAGCTATGCATGCAATATTATCTTCATACAATATTGTTGGAATCTTCATTTTCAAAAAAAGACCACATAATTGTAGAATATGTTGAGTCATTGATCTCAACCATACACACTCTCGCCTAACATCATGAATGACTATTATTTCATCATAATTTGAAGACGTAGCAGCTAGAGTTTGTTTTGTTGATCGCCATGATATAGCTGTATCTCCACAGGTAAATAGATAGCCTGCATCTACATAACCAATGTCACAAACCGAGTTCATACCCTAGCCGTAACACGGAAAGGAACACCGAGAGGCTCCAAGTCGACCCATGGTATAATCATAGCATATCACTTGACAATAAAACCGTCTGACAACAAACATAGGCGGGATCTAACTACAAGAATCTAAATAAGAACTAAAAATACAATTATAACAACACTCTGATAAACTGTTGAGTCTATCTAGACAAGTCTGAAAGCGTTCTACTAACTAATGAGTTGCTGGGACAAGCCCTCAGCTAACTCCTAAAATCAAAAACTGAAACATAAAGAAAGCATAAACATAAATCACGTCCTCGGGAGATGAGGACTCACCACTGGTGGCTGAGAGGGAATGAAGCGTATCTAACACGGGGCGGAGTCTGGAGACCTGAATCTATATCATGAAACGATATAACACAAAAGACGTGCGGTCAGTACTTGGAATGTACTGAGTATGCGGGATAACATAAATAATTAAATGTACAAATATACAATGAGGAAATAACCAAGTACATCAACATAACTGATTAACATGCCATTACCCTCTTATGATTCACATACACATATAAATACATGAAACTTTCCTTTTGGATCTCACTTTATGATACATCATCGAACTCATGCATAAGGGTCAAGTTCTGAATGTTTAATAAGAGCTGGATCTGAAACTAGCATCACACACTGTACTGGATCACTGCTGACAACTGCGTATGATTCTCATCATATTAAATCTGTTATAATTTGAATATGAATCATACAAAATTGGATCATGCTGATAACATAACTAAGGGAGTCATTCTTTACTATGGAGAGTACCAGCTGAACTAAGGAAATCATTCTCTACTACGGAGGAACCTGACTGAACTAGAGAGTCACTCTCTGCTATGGAGGATCCCGACTGAATTAGGGAGTCACTCTCTGCTATGGAGGATCTCGACTGAACTAGGGAGTCACTCTATGCTATGGAGGATCCCGAGCTAACCAAGGGAAACATTCTCGGCTATGGAGAGTCCCTGGCTGACTAGAACACGAGGAGTACTGATCTGACATCATCTATCTGGTCTATGCTACTACAGCTAGCTAGAAACATAAACATACATTGCTTTCATCATACAACATTCATTTCAGAAGGATCGGGGCTACTTTCTACTAACAACAAGCCCAACATTTTGAAAATATCAATCTCATGTATTATCATCATAATTCATATCATCATAGAGCCACATCAGTGTTTTTTCAAACATCTTACATTAGTGAGTATCTATAGATTCACATCATGCATTATACTTCCACCTTATTAAGTTCTGGCTTCATATCATTCAACATGTATCATAAGTCATTCATGATCCATAGATCCAATTCATATCTTAACATGCATATGTTGATTCATATATTTTAGATTTACGGGAAGCCATATACTTAACTCATAACTTGTACATTTACAACAAGATTATGGAAAAAACATACATTTTCATTTCATAAAACCCATTTTGAGATTTACTTCAATTCATGAGAAGGATACATTAATTTGGCCTTTACCATAAATTACCTTATACCCAATCAATTCCACCGAAAGCATAAGAACATGCATATCTTACTTTCAATTATTTAAGCCCATAAACTCTAATTTCTTCTCAACATGTCTATCAATGGTACATTCGGTTCTTAGGGATAATCATTCAATTTTCACATATCTAAACATAGTTGTAAGTAGTTAGGATAATTGAGTGAATAATAATAAAGACTCGTTAAGTTCAAGTCATTATATGAAANTAAGTTCAAGTCATTATATGAAAACATTCTATAATCTCACACATTTCTCATCATCCAACACATAGTTCAAGTAACCCAATTATTCTACATCATAATAAATCTCATAATCCTAATGGGTCTTGGAATTTAGAGAATTATAGACAAAATCACCCATCACACAAAATCCTAGGTCATACTTTTCTAAAATAGTTGAAATTGGGCATTTTGATAAAAACATTTGGGGCACAAGGATGGAAGACTATTCTTGTTGAAAGACCCGCATACCTGGTAGAAGAAACCCTGCTCGAAATCACACCTTGAATCTTTGATGAGCACCTTGGAGGAATCCTTGAATCTTTAGAGGAGAGGAGGAAGAAGGGTTTTGAGAGGTATCTTAGAGAATGAGAGTTTAGACTAGGAGAAACCCTTAAAACGTCCCACATAACACTCAAAACGACGTAGTTTAGAAGTTAGGAACATAGGACTTTACAAAAGTGCCCTTGGAAAACCGCAGACAAAATCACTCTTCCAGACCCCACGAGGCACCATACGAGTCGTGGGATCGGGTAACAACTTGTGGGGATCGAGTCGTGGAGTGCACTGATTCAAATTCTCAAAATCCTTCAGGCCTACCGACGACCAACTCCAAGAGTCGTTCCTTGACATAACGACTCGTTCTGACCTCCCGTTGTCTCCACTGTCTCAACTCAGCATAAATTCCAACCTCCACCCAACAACCGACCTGACGAGTCGTGGGGTTACCTAACGACTTGTTGGGTCGTTCGTGGCCACTAGTCCAGATTACATCCCTTGACTGCTCCCCACAGGTCTGACCACGACTCGTGGGATCACCTAACGAGTCGTCCCACGACTCATTCTGTGCAAAATTTTCCATCTCCTACTTGAATTCTCCCTTTAAACCAGGAATATGATCTTAGAAACTTTCGGGTTGTTACAATATCTCCCCCTTGAAACATTCGTCCTCGAATGTTGGCTAACATACTCAAAAATTAGGGAAAGAACTGATATCGCAAATACTGAAGATTTACAACTGAAACTGATGGAGTATCTGACTCTGGGCTGATCTTACATAGCTGAACTAATTATCTGAATCATACATGCATGCTAAGGTGTGAGAGGGACTGAAAGACATAAAACTGACATGGAACTAAATAGAACATTGAGAAGGATTCTTCTGCTTTAACTGGTACTGAACTGATACAGGCTGAGCCTTCGCTCTCAATTCACTTTCTGATACAGGGTTAGAATTCATAATATCTGGTCTGACTTCAATTATAGGTCTCATGAGAACGAATCACCCATGAAATCTAAAACTGAGCACATACATGAGATAACCTGAGTCTGCTGAGCTACTACGCATATTCTAGAGACTGAGTTCAAGCTGACCATACTGAGAAACATGATTTAAAACACATAACTGATTCGTAACACGAAAATGAACGTAAAGGATTCATAAAGTAAGATCGGCAGTACTTTCTGAAGCGGTTATCTAGAACTTTTGGGAATCTGCACATAGGGATGGGCATAACTCAGCTTCAACTGAACTACTAGAGAAATTATCTGAACCTGAAGGGGTTGATATATCATGACTGTTAGGGTTAGAGCTCCCCTACTGTCAAATCCAAGATCCGACTAGGCTCACATACTTACCATCTGCCCCTTAGCTTTAAGACATCTTTCTAAGGCTCCTGAATATTTCTTAAGGTCGGAACTAATTCACTAACTCGTAGCTCCACCTTTCACCTCTAACCATCACAGTCAGTCTTATATTAACAGCTATTCATATTACACATCGACAACCTCTTCTCAACAACAACCACAAGCTCCTTATTTAATACTAGGGTTCTGGGGCTTGCAACATACAAAGAGTTATGCAAGATTCACAACTTACCTGTGGCCACTACTGGCGACTTGCCCTTATCCCGGTGTGCTATTACGGCATAGGAGCGGTTTTGACGACGTCTGCCACCTAGGCTAGATGATGCACCCTGCTGAAATGGGTGGGCTATTGGAGCTACTAAAGAGATGGCCGAGGATCTACTCTCACCTTGATTTGTCGCTGCGCAATCTCGGTGCTTATGGCCCGACCGGCCGCACCAGAAACAAACACCCGATCTGGCCATACATTCTCCCAAGTGGTGCTTCCCACAGTTGGTACACATCAGATATGTAATCTTCCTTACTCTAGGTTTGTACGGAGCACTGACTGTCGAAACTGTTGGGGCTGCCGATTTCTATTGGGAAAGTGAGCATTGTCCACCACTCGTCCTTGGTGAAGAAAACTCTGATTCTCCTACCCTAGACCTCTTGGCCTCTCTCTCCTTTTCCTTCACCTGCTCCGCCTCCATTTGTTGAGCGAATATCACCAAACATGAAAATTCTATATCCCCGTGCAACATAGCAGTCCTACACTCCTTAATTAAGGATCTGACACTCCATTCACGAACCTGGTCACTCGAGCCCTTTGGTCCGCTACCATCTCCAGGGCATACTTGGATAATCGGGTAAATTCCAATGTGTACTCTTGAACTGTCATGTCATTCTATTTCAAGTTGATGAACTCTGCCACCTTAGCCTCTCTCAACTCTCTGGGGAAAAACCTGTCCAGGAACGCAGTCTTAAATTCATCCCAACCTACGGGGCCCGCTCCAAATCCTCTACTATCCCTCCACTGACAAAACCATATATAAACAACTCCTTTTAGATGGTAGGAGGCTAAGACTGTGCTCTTAATTTCCGTCACTCCCATGATGTGAGTAATCTTCTGAATCTCTTCCAAGAACTCATACAAGTCCTCATCTACTTTTGACCCCAAGAACTCGGGTGGGTTCATTAGGAGAAAATCTCTTACCCTTATTGCCTCTACATTCCCATTCTAGGGGATACGGGCCATAGCTTGCTGGTTAATTTGGGTGGTCATGGCCTATGCCAACATATTAAGAGTTGCCCAAAACTCGGCATGGGTAACATGGTCGTCCATCGGGTTCGCCGGGGTTAGTGGTACATGCTGGCGATCATTACCATTTCTCCTTCCATTTTCTCATCTAGGAGGCATTATTTGCGAGCGCATAAAGCACGAGTTAGGGATGGAACTGTTTAGAGCTTCATACTCTACGCACAATAAGAATCATGAAGGAAAGGGAACATTCCTAAAACGTCTCGTAGCCTCCTCGTCATAAGTGTGGCGCGCTTCACACCCATGAAGAAGACTCTATGTAACACGACTTTCAGACACCCCAGGAAACTCTAAACCTTTGCTCTAATACCAAGTTTGTCACGATCCGAGTTCACACCCTAGCCGTAACACGGGACAAGAAACCCCGAGAGGCTCCAAGCCGACCCACGGCATAATCATAGCATATCACTTGAAAATAAAAGCGTCTAACAAAAAACATAGGCGGAAGCTAACTGCAAGCATCTAAATAAGAACTAAAAATACAATTCTAACAACACTCTGATAAACTGCTGAGTCTACCTAGACAAGTCTAAAAGCCTTCTACTAAACTGATGAGTTGTTGGGACAAGCCCCCAGCTAACTCCTAAAATCTAAAACTGAAACATAAAGAAAGCATAAACATAAATCACGTCCTCGGGAGATGAGGACTCACCATTGGTGGTTGAGAGGGAATGAAGCGTATTTAACCACGAGGCTGAGTCTGGAGACCTGAATCTATATCATGAAATTATATAGCACAAAAGGCGTGAGGTCAGTACTTGAAATGTATTGAGCATGGGATAACATAAATAATTAAATATAACAAATATAAAATGAGGAAATAACCAAGTACATCATCATAGCTGATTAACATGCCATTACCATCTTATGATTCACATACACATATAAATACATGAAACTTTCCTTTTGGATCTCATTTTATGATACATCATCGAACTCATGCATAAGGGTCAAGTTCTGAACGTTTAATAGGAGCTGAATCTGAAACTAGCATTACACATTGTACTGGATCACTGCTGATAACTAAGTCTGATTCTCATAATATTAAATCTGTTATAATTTGAAATTTGAATCATACGAAATTGGATCATGCTAATAACATAACTAAGGGAGTCATCCTCTACTATGGAGAGTACCAGTTGAACTAAGGAAATCATTCTCTACTACGGAGGAACCTGACTGAACTAGGGAGTCACTCTCTGCTATAGAGGATCTCGACTGAACTAGGGAGTCACTCTCTGCTATGGAGGATCCCGACTAATCTAGGGAGTCACTCTCTACTATGAAGGATCCCGAGTTGACCAAGGGAAACATTCTCGGCTATGGAGAGTCCCTGGCTGACTAGAACATGAAGAGTACTGATTTGACATCATCTATCTGGTCTATGCTACTATAGCTAGCCAGAAACATAAACATACACCGGTTTCATCATACAACATACATCTCGGAAGGATCGGGGCTATTTTCTACTAACAACAAGACCAACATTTTGAAAATGTCAATCTTATGCTTTATCATCATAATTCATATCATCATAGAGCCACATCAATGTTTCTTCAAACATCTTACATTAGTGAGTATCTATAGATTCACATCATGCTTTATACATCCACCTAATTAAGTTCCAACTTTATATCATTCAACATGTATCATAAGTCATTCATGATCCATAGATCCAATTCGTATCTTAACATGCATACGTTGATTCATTTATTCTAGATTTACGGGAAGCCATATACTTAAATAATAACTTGTACATTTACAACAAGATTATGGACAAAGCATACATTTTCATTTCATAAAACCCATTTCGAGATTTACTTCAATTCATGAGAAGGATACATTAATTTGGCCTTTCCCATAAATTACCTTATACCCAATCAATTCCATCAAAAGCATAAGGGACATGCATATCTTTACTTTCAATTATTCAAGCCCATAAACTCTAATTTCTTCTCAACATGTCTATCAATGGTACATTCAGTTTTTAGGGATAATCATTTGATTTTCACATATCTAAACATAGTTGCAAGTAGTTACGATAATCGAGTGAGAAATAATAAAGCCTCATTCAATGTTCAAGTCATTATATGAAAACATTCTATAATATCACACATTTCTCATCATCCAACACATAGTTCAAGTAACCCAATTATTCTACATCATAATAAATCTCGTAATCCTAATGGGTCTCGGAATTTAGAGAATTATAGATAAAATCACCTATCACACAAAACCCTAGGTCATACTTTTCTAGAATAGTTGAAATTGGGCATTTTGATAAAAACATTTGGGGCTCAAGGATGGAAGACTATCATTGTTGAAAGACCCGCATACCTGGTAGAAGAATCCCCGCTCGAAATCACACCTTGAAGCTTTGATGAGCACCTTGGAGGATTCCTTGAATCTTGAGAGGAGAGGAGGAAAAAGGGTTTTGAGAGGTATCTCTAGAGAATGAGAATTTAGACTAGGAGAAACCCTTAAAACGTCCCACATAGCACTCAAAACGATGTAGTTTAGAAGTTAGAAACATAGAACTTTATAAAAATGCCCCTGGAAAAACGCAAGCAAAGTCACTCTGCCAGACCCCACGGGGCACCCCATGAGTCGTGGGGTTGGGTAACGACTCGTGGGGATCGAGTCGTGGAGTGCACTGTTTCAAATTCTCAAAATCCTTCAGGCTTGCCGACGACCAACTCCAAGAGTCGTTCCTTGACGTAACGACTCATTCTGACCTCCCATTGCCTCCACTTTCCCAACTCACCAGAAATTCCAACCTCCACCCAATGATCGACCTAACGAGTCGTGGGGTTACCTAATGAATCGTTGGGTCATCCGCGGTCACTGGTCCAGATTACATCCCTTGACTGCTCCCCACAGTTATGAGCACGACTCGTGGGGTCACCTAACAAGTCGTCCCACGACTCATTCTATGCAAAATTTTTCATCTCCTGCTTGAATTCTCCCTTTAAACCTAGAATCTGATCTTAGAAACATTCAGGGTGTTACAACCAATCATTTGTGAATTGGAATCATTAGAATAAAGTAATCCCATATCAATAGTTCCTCTGAGGTATCTGAAAATATGCTTAATACCATTCCAGTGTATTTTTATTGGTGAAGAACTTAATCTTGATAATAAGCTCACAACAACAACTATATCTGGTCTTGTATTATTAGAAAGATATATTAGTGCGCCAATTGCACTAAGATATGGAGTTTCATCACCAAGGAGTTCTCCATATTCCTCTTGAGGTCGAAATGGATCCTTATTGATATCAAGTGATCTCACAATCATCAGAGTTCTTAGTGGATGTGGCATATCCATGTAAAACCGCTTTTGTATCTTTTCGGTGTATGTGGATTGATGAAAAAATATTTCATTCTTTAAATGATCAATCTGTAGGCCAAGACAATTTATCTTCCCATGATCTTTTATTTCAAACTATTTCTTCAAATATCCCGTTTCCTTTGAAAGTTCTTCAGGAGTTCCAATGATATTCAAATCATCAACATAAACAGCTATGATGACAAATTCAGTTCCAGACTTTCTAATAAAAACACAAATGCAATAGGATCATTTTTATACCCTTCTTTTAGAAAATACTCAATAAGGCGATTGTACCACATTCTTCCTGATTGTTTCAATCCGTATAAAGATTTCTGAAGCTTTATTGAACAAGTTTCTCAAGAACCTTTATATGATTTAGGTATTTTGAGTCCTTCAGGAATCTTCATAAAAAATTCGTTGTCTAGTGAACCATATAAATAGGCTGTGATAACATCCATCAAGCGCATGTCAAGTTTTTCATGCACTCCCAGACTTATCAGATATCTTAACGTGATTGCATCCACTACGGGAGAATATGTCTCCATATAATCAACACCAGGTCTTTGTGAAAAACCTTGTGCCACAAGTCGTGCTTTATATCTAACAACTTCATTTTTCTCATTACGTTTTTGCACAAAGACCCATTTGTACCTTACTGGTTTTGCACCTTCAGGTGTTGGCACTATAGGTCCAAAAACTTCACATTTTTCAAGTGAAGCTAATTCTGCTTCAATTGCAACTTTCTATTTTGGCCAGTCACTCCTCCTTCTACATTCATCAACAGACTTCAGTTCAAGATCCTCATCTTCTTGCATAACTTCAATAACAACATTATATGCAAAGGAATTATCAATATCAATATCATTTCGATTCCATCTCTTTCCTGTGGAAACATAACTTATTGATATTTCTTTATTATTATCTTTTTCAGGAACTTGGGATTTTTCTGACGAGGTCTTAATAGTTATTATGCCTCGGGGCTCTTCATGAGTAACTTCATGCCTTTGATCAACTTGATCATTTGTTCCTTTCCTTTTTCGAGGAATTTTATCTTTCGAACTGATAAGTCTACCATGCTTCATGCATGTTTTGGACTCATTTGCACAGTCAGATTATCTTGGCAGGACATCAACTCAACTTGGAGCATTTGCAGCAGGAATATGTCATTTAGTAACCCTTGGACGGTTAATATACGCATTTGGAAATTGATTTGTAATATTTTGCAAATAAATGATCTTTTGAACCTCGTGCTCACACTGATTTGTGGGGGGATCCAAATGAGACAGTGATAATGCACTCCAGTCTATCTCTTTTTCTTTCTTCTTATTTTCTCCCCCTAATATTGGAAATACTGACTCATCAATGTGACAATCAGCAAATCTGACTATAAACAAGTCTCCCGTCATGGGTTCTAAATATTTGATAATAGACGGAGATTCATAACCAACATATATCCCAATCTTCTTTGGGGGCCCATCTTTGTGCATTTAGGAGGAGAAATTGGAACATATACTGCACAACCAAAAATTCTAAGATGGAAAATATTTGGCTCTTGACCAAAAGTCAATTGTAATGGAGAGTTTTTATGATAACTTGTTTCTCTTATGTGTACAAGCACAACTGCATGTAAAATGGCATGTCCCCATACTAAAAGGGGAAGTTTGGTTTTCATAAGTAACGGTCTAGCTATCAACTAGAGTCTCTTAATGAATGATTCGTCTAGACCATTCTGAGTATGAACATGAGCCATAGGATGCTCAATTGTTATCCCAGTTTCTATATAATAATCATTAAAAATCCTGAGATGTAAACTCACTAGCATTATCAAGATGAATTGTCCTAATTGCATAATCTGAAAATTGTGCTCTTAATCTTATTATTTGGGCCAACAACCTCGCAAATGCCATATTACGAGTTGATAATAAGCACACATGTGACCATATCATACTTGAATGGTCCACATAAAGGATGAATGGCCCCACATATGTTACCCTGTATATGTTCCATAAATGCAGGGGATTTAATCCCAACTTTTGCTGTTGATGGTTTAATAACCAATTTCCCTTGGGAATAAGAAGCAAAAGATAATTTCTTAAATTGAAGAATCTTCTGGTTCCTCAATGTATGCCCATGTGAATTCTCAATTATTTTACGCATCATATTTGAACCGGGATGGACCAACTGGTCATGCCAAATAATAAAATCATTAGGACCCTTAAACTTCTTGTTTGCTATGGCATGTGATTCAACTATACTAATACTAGTGTAGTATAGACCGAAGGAAATGCGGGTAATTTTTCATGTATATATTTTCCTCCCATTGTTATTCTAGTAATATAAAGGTATTCAACCTTTTCTTCATTGCTGGTTGATGACGTGCCCGCAAGTGTACGGGTCGTGCAAGTAATATAGTGGCTCTTTTTAAGAACCGGATTGTCGAACCCACAGGGACTGGACCCATTCCTCT
>JACEIK010013029.1:0-12889 GCA_018107945.1 Datura stramonium | reverse complement strand
TTACCCTGTAGTCCAGTCCCTGTGGGTTCGACATTCCGGTTCTTAAAAAGGGCCACTATATTACTTGTACAACCCGTACACTTGCGGGCTCATCAATATATTCTTACGTCTTGGGTCGACTTGGGGTCTCTCAGGATCCCTTGTCCCGTGTCTACGATACGGTCCTCTGTTCAGGTCGTGAAACTCACTCAAGTGGGCAAAGTCGCCCCTGGCTTGCCAGGCGAGGGACGTGCATTATGTGATATCACGAAAGAGGGGATCATTAACATTGTAATGTATCAATATAAACCTACGGTAGCACGTAGTTATGAGACACCGACATAGTCCTTTGAAGGTCGGGCTGCTCAGTGCTAGACACGGCTTCCAAAAACATGCACGTTAGGCTCGTATGTAGATAAATATCATTCATTGAGATTCATGGCCAAATAAACATTATCATCATTGATCCCCATTAAAATACATGATCAGCCAAGAATCAAAGGCCCTTTAGTCGGCCAACATCATAAATCAATAAATCATGCGATCCATTTCATAAATCGTAAATCATTCTTGAACATGTGGGCATTGACCAATACTTTAACATGCTTGAAAATACTCAATTCCTTGGAAAACATGATTATAAACATGGTTAAGTTGACAACATGCTTTTCATAATCAAGAATTCATCATACATGAACATTCATCATAAACCTTGACTTTCATGAACCTTTCATAAATGGGCATTTTAATTTGTAAAACTTGAAATATGATTTTTAATTTTAAAAAAAACAACATAAAACTTGCCCATAATTCATAATTCAATTATAGTAACTCAATTAGATCAAGTCCGGGTAGAGAAATCAAAATTTCATGCACTGGGGGAAAACCCCATAGGATTTAGATAGAAAATTTCATGACTTGAAAGAGATTGGGCATGGGTGTGAAAGGATTCACCCATTCATAACCCTACATACCTGGGAAAAGTCAAATCTCACCACTCCTTGAAAGTCGAATGGAAAATTTGAAGAAAACCTTGAAGAAAAAGTTTGATCACCTCCTCAATTAAATAACTTTGCATGCATGAAAATGAATAAGCCTAAGGTGAGTTTTACCCTCAATAAACATTGAATATCGAGCCTTAAATGACTTAGTTTAGGATAGGACTTAGGAATGATGAAAATGCCCTTAATGAAATCCCTGAAAATTCTGCACTGGTGAACCAATGGACGATCCCACGAGTGGTTACATGATACCACGACTCGTGGTATCGAGCCGTTGGATCTACTGCCTCATTTCCCCTTTTCAGATTCACTTCCCATGACTCGATAGGACGAGTCGTTCTTTCCAGTGATGGGTCATTGTATCGTCCATTGTTTCCCCCCTTCATGACCTGTACCAGTCCTTCCCACGAGCCTCACCACGACTTGTTACTTCCTCCAATGAGTCATGGTTTCTTTCCATTGTACTAACTGGAGACTGTCAAAATCCCTTTCCACGACTGGTGACCACAACCCATTACTCCCCCTTAGGATTAGGATCAGTTCCCACCACGACTCCATGTAACGACTCATTGTATCAAACAAGGGGTTGTTACTTCACTCATTACCTCCAACTATTACCAAGCAACATCTTCCCATGACTACTTCCCACGAGTCGTTGGTTGGACCAACGATCCGTTGGGTCATCCGTTCTGTGGGATTTTTCCCAGATTCAGCCAACTCCCATTTTCAAATCTCGGGTCTAATCTTAGGCACTTCTAGAGTATTACGATATCTCCCCCTTGAGAATATTCATCCTCGAATGTGGGAAAACATACATAAAATAGAGAAATGCAATCATTATACTAAAATACTGATCTTTTAGACCGTAAACTAATGGGATGACTATCTCCGATTCAAACTACATAACTGAATTGTATTCATGATTCATATACACATCCACACACATAAAAGAAACTTGGACACATGAACTAAACATGAAAAATGAATAGAGTTTTTAGGGGAAAAACTGATACCTTAAGCTGGAACTAAGCCGGTAGAGAATAAATTTGGTATCTAGCCATCATATTCGCTTTGGCTTCCCACGTAGCTCCCTCAACATGTTGATTCCTCCATAACAATTTAACTGAAGCTACTTAATTGTTCCTTAGCCTTCAAACCTGACGATCCAGTATCTCCACCAAAACCTCTTCATAACTAAGGTTGTCTTTCACACCAACACTGTCCACCGGGACAACTAGAGTTGGATCAACCAAACACTTCTTTAAGAGTGACACATGGAAAAACGGATGCATAGAAGCTAATTCTGAGGAAAACTCCAATTCATATGCCACCTTACCAACCCGTTTCACAATCCGATAGGGGACAACATAACGAGGGATGAGTTTTCCTTTATTTCCAAACCGCATCACTCCCTTCATGGGAGATACCTTCAAAAACACCCAATCGTCCACTTTGAACTCAAGCTCTCTCCTTCTCACATCGACATAGGACTTTTAGCAACTTTGAGTTGTTTTCAACCTGTCTTGTATGAGCTGAACCTTATCCATAGCCTCATGGACCGAATCTGGTCCTATCATCGCAGCTTCACCAACTTCGAACCAACCAATGGGCAATCTACATATCCACCTATAGAGAGCCTCAAACGAAGCCATCTGAATGCTGGAATGGTAATAGTTATTGTATGAAAACTCAATAAGAGAAAAATTCTCATCCCAGCTACCTTTGAAGTCAATCACGCATACTCTCAACATGTCCTCAAGAGTCTGGATTGTCTGCTCCGCTTGACATGCATTTGCGGGTGAAATGTTGTGCTTAGTTTGACCTGTGTACCAAGCCATTTTTGAAATGACCTCCAAAACTGAGAGGTAAATTGGGTACCCCTATCTGAAATGATGGATAAGAGCACTCCATACAATCGAACTAGCTCCCGGATATATAGTTTAGCATAGTCCTCCGCTGAATTCGTGGTCTTGACCGGTAGAAAATGAGCAGCCTTGGTCAACTTGTCTACCACAACCCAAATGGAGTCATATTGTCGACGAGTATGAGGTAAACCTGTGATAGTCCATATTAATTTCTTTCCACTTCTAAGTAGGAATGCTGATATCCTGAAGTACACCTCCCGATCTCTAGTGGTCGGCCTTTACTTGCTGACAGTTTGGGCACTTAGCTACGAATTCTGTGATATCTTTCCATGTCATTCCACCAATAGACTTCCTGTAAGTCACGGTACATCTTGGTGGCACATGGATGGATAGAATACCTGGATCCATGAGCCTCATGCAACATCCATCTCCTCAAATCGTCAACATCTAAAACACATAGGTGACGCTGGTACAGAAGCACACCATCTCCCCTTTTGGAGAAGACCTCTACCTTCTGATTTTTAATGGCTTACTTCAACTTTACCAAAATCGGGTCCTCATCTTGTCTAGCTTTCACATCAGTCACCAAGGACGATTCTGATTCTCTCTAGACAACAACACCGCCATCAATTGAGTCAACCAACATAACTCCCAACCAAGCGAGCCGATGCACATCCTTCACCAGCTCCTTCTTCTCTTCATCCACATGGGACACACTCTCCATAGAGAGTCTACTAAGTGCATCCTCTACTACATTAGTGTTACCCGGATGGTAAAGGACACTCATATCGTAGTCCTTGAGTAACTCCAACCACCTCCTTTGTCGAAGATTGAGGTCCTTCTAAGTAAATACATATTGTAAGTTCTTGTGGTCCGTAAATACATCCACGTGAACCCCATACAAATAATGTCACCATATCTTCAAGGCTAATACCACAGCGGCCAATTCCAGATCATGGGTCAGTTTTCTGGAGGCATATGCTATAACTTTTCCATGTTGTATCAATACACACCCAAGTCCGATCCTTGAAGCATCACAATGCATTACAAACCCATCGGTACCCTTGGGTAGGGTAAACACCGGTGCTGAGGTAAGTTGAGTCTTCAACTGTTGGAAGCTCTTCTCACAAGCCTCCGACCAATAGAATTTCACCTTCTTCTGGGTCAATTTGGTCAAGGGTGCTGAAATAGATGAGAAACCTTCAACAAATCTCTGATAGTAGCCAGCTAAACCCAAAAAGCTCTGGATATTGAAAGGATTCACCGGTCTAGGCCAATTCTTCACCGTTTCTATTTTCTGAGAGTCCATCTGTATGCCCTCACTTGATACCACATGGCCCAAAAACACCACGGAGTTCAACCAAAACTCACAGTTGTTGAATTTAGCATATAATTGGTGATCCTTGAGAGTCTATAACACCATCCTCAAATGAGTGGCATGCCCCTCCTCACTCCGAGAGTATATCAAGATGTCATTAATAAACACAATAACAAACATGTCCAGGTATGGCTTGAACACCCTGTTCATCAAGTCCATAAAAGTTGTAGGAGCATTCGTTAGTCCAAAAGACATAACTACAAACTCATAATGATCATACTGCGTCCTAAAGACTGTCTTTGGGATATCGCTCTCCCGAACCCTAAGCTGATGGTACCCGAATCTGAGATCTATCTTCTAAAAGCACTTGGAACCCTGAAGCTGGTCAAATAAATATCAATCCAGGGCAGAGGATACCTGTTCTTGATAGTAACCTTGTTTAATTGCCGATAGTCAATGCACATCCAAAGAGAACCATCCTTCTTTTGGAAAAATAAGACTGGTGCACCCTATGGAGACTTGCTTGGCCTGATGAAACCTTTATCCAAGAGATCCTTCAACTGCTTCTTCGACTTTTTTAGCTCGACTGGAGCCATTTTTTAGGGAGGGATAGATATAGGTTGTGTGTTGGGAAGAAGGTCACTATCAAAATCAATTTCCCTCTTGGGAGGAACACCCAGTAAATCATCAAGGAATACTTTGGGGTATTCACACACTACCAGAACTGACTAGATAGTCGGGGTCTCGGACTCAACATCCTTAACTCTAACTAGATTATACACAAAACCCTTGGAAATGATCTTCCTGGCCTTAAGATAAGAAATAAAATGACCTACAAGCACGGCCGCACTACTCTTCCACTCCAAGACTAACTCACCTGAAAAGCGAAACTCCACCGCACGGGTTCTACAATTAACAGAAGCATAGCATGCATACAACCAATCCATGCCAAGAATAATGTAAAATTCACTCGTGGATAACTCTACATGGTCTGCGGAGGTGACTTTATGCAATATAGTGACCGCACATCTTCTATACACCCGCCTAGCTACAACCGAATCACCAACGGGAGTAGAAACTGAAAATGGCTCTAACAGAATTTCGGGACTAACTCCAAAGCTACTAGCAATATAAGGTGTCACAAAGACAAGGTAGCCCCTGGATCTAACAAAGCATAAGCATCAAGGTGAAACACTCGTAACATACTAGTAACCACATCTGGTGAAGTCTCCTGCTCCTGACACAAGGCGAGGGCATAGAATCTGTTTTGGGGCTATCCGCCACCCCCACTAGTAGATGCCCCCTGTGGAGCTAAACGTACTAGAGCTATTGCTGACCTAGTATTATGTGCACGGCCTCTATCATCATCCTATCTAGAAAATGGACATGCTAGGCACATGTGGCCATATCTACCACACCCATAGCAAATATCTGAGCCGAGCAAGAACTCCCCATTATGACGCTTGGGCACATTCTGCAGGCAGGAAAAGTACGCTCTACCTGCGTTCCCCTATGGTCCCTCGATCTTGAACCCTTGCTCCTCTATTCACCCTTGGGTCTGGATGGAACACTAGTTGATAATGATGCTGGAGCTAGTGACCTCTACTGAAACTAAGGGCGGTGACCACCGCTGGATCTCTGATGAGTACACCCATGGCTATCTGTCCGGGTCCTTTTAGCCTCTCTCTCCCTCGTATGAGCTACCTCCATCTGTTGGGCGTACAAAACTATACGAGGGAAATCCATGTCCTAGTGAAGCATAGCGGTCTTGCAATCTTTTTCCAAATAGCCCGCCATGCCATGAACAAACCTGCTCACCCGCGCCCTCTGATCAACCACTAACTCTGGGGCATACTTTGACAAGCGAGTGAACTCGAGCGCATACTCTTGTACCATAATCCTCCCCTGCTTAAGGTTAACAAATTTGGCTGCCTTTAACTCCCTCATCTCCCGAGGGAAGAACCGATCTAGAAATGTCGCATGAAACTCCTCCCAAGTGGTAGGGCCTGCTCCAGCATCCCTACTATCTCTCCATTGCCGAAACCAGATATGTGGGACCCCTTTCAACTGATACAAGGCCAAATCTGCACATTCAACCCCATTCACCCCCATGACCTAGGTAATCTTCACAATCTCGTCAATGAACTCATGCGGGTCCTTATCTACTTTTGACCCGAGGAACTCTGGCGGGTTCATTCTCAAGAAGTCCCTGACTCAAGCCGCCGCTACGTTGCCATTTTGTGAAACATGTGCAACTGCCTACTGATTGAGCTGAGTGGCCAAGGCCTGCGCAAGCATCTGAATAGCTGCCTGAAACTCAGCATGGGCAGCTGGCTCCGGTGCCTGGTGCTCCTGAACTGGTGGGGCCTGCTAGTGCCCATTCCCATTGCCGTTCTCGTGGCCGGCTACATTTCCATTCTTCCTACCATTCATTCTTCGGGGAGCCATGATTCTGCAATCGCGAATAGCATGAATTAAAAGGATAGAGAGACATTTCATCGCATGACATAGATCATGAAAGAAGGGAATATTTCCTAAACGTCTCATATCCTCTTCGTCATAAGTGTGGCGCTCTTCACACCCATGAAAAATAATCTACTTAACTCGGATTTCAGACACCCTAGGACATTTCAAACCTATTACTCTGATACCAATTTTGTCACGACCCAAACGTAGACCCATATCATAACACGGGAAAAGGAGCCCCGAGAGACTCCAAGTCGACCCATGGCATGAACATTCATCTAACTCCATATCATTAAAGCAAAATAATTGACATAATGATGTAGAGGAAGCATAAACATAACATAACACGATAAGTGGAACGTACTACATACATAACAGCTAAGTACTACATATAGTTTGAAAGCCTCTAATGTATCAGATGGGTTGATGGGAATACATCCCAAACTAACCCAGCAAAACTGAAAACTAAAAGAAACATCAACATCTGAAATGTATGGTCCTCGGAGAATAAGGACTCACCAAGAAGCTGGATGCTACACTCTGGGATAGACTACTGACGGTGCTGGATCTGATGATCGGAGTCTGTATCATAAAATGATACAGCATAGAATATGCGATCAGTACGTGGAATGTAGTGAGTGTGCAAGGTAAGTAAAACGGACATTAAAAAAATTCATAAAAGCTCATAAATATTCGTAAGAGTGGGACAACAAGCTCATAATGTAAATATCGTATGATAACATAAGGCTCAAGGTTTTCAAATCATTTGTAAATCATTCATTACCATAGACATAAGAGAAAGTTCATTAAATCATCACTTGAGCCAAATAACATAAACATAACAATCCATAAAACATGCGAAACAATGGGAGGACTCTTCATAACTGACACCATCATGGTAGAGCCGTACATGATGCCCCAACTTTCTCACTCAAGTGGGGAAAGTCGCCCCTGGCTTGCCAGGCGAGGGACGTGCATTATGTGCTATCACGAAAGAGGGGATCATTAACATTGTAATGTATCAATACAAGCCTACGGTGGCATGTAGTTATGGGACACCGGCGTAGTTCTTTGGACGCCGGGCTACTCGGTGCTAGACACGGCTCCCAAAAACATGCACGTTAGGCTCGTATAAAAATCAATAACATCATTCATTGATATTCATGACCAAATAAACATTATCAACATTTATCCCCATTAAAATACATGATTAGCCAAGAATCGAATGCCCTTTAGTTGGCCAACATCATAAATCAATAAATCATGAGATCCATTTCATAAATCGTAAATCATTCTTGAACATGTGGGCATTGTCCAATACTTTAACATGCTTGAAAATACTCAATTCATTGAAAAACATGATTATAAACATGGGTAACTTGAAAACATGCTTTTCATAATCAATAATTCATCATACATGAACATTCATCATAAACCTTGACTTTCATGAACCTTTCATAAATGGGCATTTTAATTTGTAAAACTTTAAACATGACTTTTAATGAAAAATAACATAAAACTTGCCCATAATTTTCAATTCAATAATAGTAACTCAATTAGATCAAGCCCATGTAGAGAAATCAAAATTTCATGCATTGGGTAAAAACCCCATTGGATTTAGATAGAAACAATTCATGATTTGAAAGAGATTTGGCATAGGTGTAAAAGGATTCATCCATTCATAACCTTACATACCTGGGGAAAATAAAATCTCACCACTCCCTGAAAGCACAATGGAAAATTTGAAGAAAACCTTGAAAAAAAAGCTTGATCACCTCCTCAATTCCCTAACTTTGCATACATGGAAATGAATAAGCCTACGGTGGGTTTTACCTCAATAAGCACTGAATATCGAGCCTTAAATGATGTAGTTTAAGACCATAGGACTTAGGAATGATGAAAATATCCTTAAATCCCTGAAAAATCTGCACTGGCTGAACCAATGGAAGGTCCCATGAGTTGTAACATGATACCACGACTCGTGGTATTGAGCCGTTGGATCGACTGCCTCATTTCCCCTTTTCATATTCATTTCCCATGATTTGACAAAACGAGTCGTTCTTTCCAGTGATGGGTCGTCGTATCGTCCATTGTTTCCCCCTTCATGACCTATACCAGTCCTTCCCACGAGCCTCACCATGACTCATTACTCCTCCAACGAGTCGTGGTTTCCTTCCATTATACTAACTAGAGATTGTTAAGATCCCTTTCCATGACTGGTGACCACGACCCGTTACTCCTCACGACGGGTCATCCCACGACCCGTTACTCCCCCTTAGGCTTAGGATCAGTTCCCACCACGACTCCAAGTAATGACTCATTGTATCAAACATCGGGTCGTTACTTCGCTCGTTACCTCTAACTGTTACCAGGAAACATCTTCCCACGACTACTTCCCATGGGTTGTTGGTTGGACCAATGATCCATTGGGTCATTTGTTCTGTTGGATTTTTCCCAGATTTAGCCAACTCCCATTTTTAAATCTTGGGTCTAATCTTAGGCACTTCCAAGGTATTACAGCTTCACCTGCACACTGATCACACATAAGACAATAAACTTGGGTTGTCTCCCAAGAAGTTCTTTATTTAACATCACGACACGACGCAGGTAGTTCATTACTCAAAATTCACCAAACCACCTCGTGGGTTTCCTCTCAAGAAGCATATAATTTAATGTTGTTGTATGATTCAAGTCTCTTGACTACTCAAACTTCATCAAGAAAATCAGAATCATCCTCGATATCTGAGACCACCCTAAACTCATTGGACTGCTTTATTGACTAGCAGACATTGAAGGTGACCTCCTCTTTATTAAGCCTGAATTTCAGTTAGCCACCCTCGACATCTACTAAAGCCCTCCCATAAGAAAGGAATGGTCGCCCCAAAATGATGGGGACCTCAAAGTCAACCTCGCAATCTAGGATCACGAAGTCCCCTAGGAATATGAATCTATCAACCTTGACAAGCATATCAAACAGGATCCCCACAGGATTCTTCATAGTATGTTTGGCCATCAATAGCCGCATAGTTGGTAGGGGGCTCCCAAGCCCAGCTGCTTAAACATAGCTAATGGAATCAGATTTATGCTTGCTCCTAAGTCGCAGAGTACCTTTGCAAACTAAACATCACCAATAGTACATGGAATTGTGAAGGCACCTGGATCCTTCTTTTTCGGGGCAAGGACCCATGAGGCTATGGCACTACAATGATGCAAGTTACCGCTCATAGCTCACAGGCCTTCTATTGGTAACAAAGTCCTTCATAAATTTAGCATATCCAGGCATCTGCTCTAGTGCCTCAACCAATGGTATGTTTACATATAATTATTTAAGCGTGGAAAGAAATTTCTGAAGCTTGCCATCTTCCGCCTTCTTCTTCATTCTTTGAGGAAACGGTGGCGGTGGTCGTCGGATAGCCTTATAGATCTGTGTGGCCCTTTTTTCTTACCTTTTTCATCTTCATACTCCTTTTCACCAACTAAAGCCTCAGTCAACTCAGCATCTTCCTTAAGCTCACGCTCAGCAACCTCATCAGCATCATCAATCACGATCTCTTTCTTCCTTTGCAATTCAACTACAACCGGTAGAGGTGGATCAACTGTGGTCTTTCCACTCCTAGTCATCACATCCATGCAATGAATAACATTCTTTGAATTTTGGACTGTGTTGCTAGGTAGTGTTCCCTTTTTCTAGGGTTTAGGGATGCTGACAGTTGACCCATTTGCTGCTCTATTTTCTTGATGGTTGTGGCATGCGACTCAACTCTTTGGCCCATGTTAGATATATCTCCATCAATGTCTCTAAGTTGCTCCTCGGTGGATCTCACCTTTTTAAGCATCTCAGCCATCATGTTCTCTAATTTTGACTATCCAGCCTCACCCTCATATGCATTAGGAGGCATATACAATCCTATTCGATCGTCATGGCAACCATCATTCCTTCTCCATTTTCCCTCTCGCTCACGACCTCGGCTCCTATCTCTGTACCCATTTTGGTTATAATTGTCTTGGTATTGGTTCCGACCTTGATTTATAGAACCTTGGTGCCAAGTGTCCTTTCTATACCCTTGGGTGTTGGCCCGAAAACCCGCCACCTGGTTGTCCAAGAAGTTTGCCTCCTCCTTGGAATCTGAATGCTCCAGCCCTGGTTCCTATCCCTGAGTTCCCATTGCATTAACCTTTTTGGTCCCAGCACCCATGATACCCTTCGTGAGCAGGTCCAATGATGTACGCATGTGGGCCAATTCCTGGTTACGCTCATCCTACTTCTTTCATTTGTCTACAATCATACCAACATTATATGTACCAACAGCTGCCTCTACTTCCCTGGTGTGCCAAGCCCTGTTGGTTTTAGTCACTCTATCAAGAATAGTGGCAGCTTGTTCCCATGTGTGACTCATCAGTGCTCCTCCAATCACAGTGTCTACTACATCTTTAGTGTTATTATTCAATGACCTATAAAAAATCTCCAGCAAACCGTCATCTGGAATTTTATGATTTGGGCACTTGGTCAAGTTCTTCTTAAATCTCAACCAGGTTTCATGACGTGCCTCTGTTTTCAATTGTCAGAAATTGTAGATCTCATTCTTAAGCTGTAGCATCCTAGAGGGTGGGAAGAACTTTTCAAGGAAAGCCTGTTTGAGCTCCCTAAATTTGGTAATGGAGTCATTGGGCAACTCCAATAACCATAAAGTGGACTCCCTAGGAAGAGAGAAGAGTCTCAGCCTTATTGCATCCTAACTGACACAAAGCAACTTGTACGCCTTTCATATTCCGATGAAGTTCATTAGGTAAAGGTTGGCATCATCAACTACATGACCACTAAACACCCCTTTCATATTCAGTAATTGTATCATGGTGCTAGTGATGTCAAACTTTCCCTTGAAGGCAAAGGTGGTGGTACGATAGCTCCAGTTGACCCGATTTCATCAATACCCGGGTCATCCTCAACAAAAAATTGAGGGGCATATCTATGACCTCTGTTACCCCTTCCATGGAACCAGAAGTTATAAATTCATCCCGAGCATCATCGGCTTCCTGAAGTGCAGCTTGCCAATCTAGCTCGGCTTGCCTAGCTTCTTCAGCAAAATGGGCATCTTTTTGCTCTTAGTTTTCCATTCTTCGCAGTGTTCTTTCTATTTTAAGATCCAAAGGAATCAGGGGGTTCCCGCTCCGTCGAATACTTGGAATTCACCAAGAGACAACATGTGGGTGTCAAAAAAAAGAAAATGTAAATGAGGAAATAAACCCCAAAAGTTAAATACAAGTAATTAATCTAATCTTAGCCGTATTCCCCGGCAGTAGTGTCACACCCCACCTTGGGAGGCATGACTTGCACCTAATGACACACTGTGACCTAGGATGACCCGGCTTGGCATATGCACCTCTGGTTCCTACCAGCGACTCAAAATCAAGAAAACAAACTGCTATAAATCAGTTGTAAACACAGCCTTGGGCCGACAAGGCCACGCAGCACCTTTAACAGAGCATAGCTAATGCAGCAACACAATAGTAAAGGGATCCTATACGAGCTGACAAGCCCACCATGTTGTCTACTTATAACGGAATAAAAACCGGCAGTCATATTGGCACTATAGCCAAAAAGGCTGCTAACTGGAAGTTATACTAGGCCCCACACGGCCAACATACAAAACATAACAAATATAGGCCCTACATGGCCAACACGAACCACTAACTGAATACTGTAGTCTGCAAGCTTCTAAGAGTGGAAATATTGGTCATATCATTATATGACGATAATAACTTGTCGAGCCTTAACATACCTCGAATGCCGACTTTCATTTGCCCAAATAGTTTTCAACCTGAAGCTAGCAATTCCACTCAATTGCGGCCTTTATGCTGAGAGAATAAGGTTATTTCAATAGTAGGAATCGGTAAATAATAATATTTTTCAAAGAACATTATCAACGTCGTTCAATTTGGCTAAAAACTCACAAATTCTTGAGAGTCTAGAAGGTAGAAATACTTACCTATCACTTGCAGTCGCTTAGACTCAATTAAAAGTGATTCCGACAACTTTTACTCGGTGGTGTTCTGGTACGCTGAGCGAAATTTTAAAAAATAACTCCACAGGGATGTTCCTCATAGGCCCAGAACTCATTATCCAAGGTGAATTTGCATTTGGATGAAGTTTAGAAGCATAATCTGACGAAAATATGAAGAACCCCATGTTTATTCTCTCTTCTCAACCAAAGGGTTATGTTTGGAATGAAATAAACTTCACACACTTAAAATATACATAT
>JACEIK010013028.1:0-10219 GCA_018107945.1 Datura stramonium | reverse complement strand
TATATAAAATTACATGAAAATGTATAAAATAACTTAGACAACACGACTAATTCAAGTTGTAAAGCGTATCACGGGCATGATATTTTTGCCCGTGATCAATGTACATAAGAGTTGGTTTACCTATTAGATATTTAGAATTAGCTAGGGGCAACAGTTAATGTTGAATTACCTGAAAGATGCAAAAGAAGGAGGAAATTACAGGATTCCTACCTCCAACTCTTCAGATATTGTAAGGTTCCACACCTTAGTCCTACCACAGTATGATAGGGTCATCCACCTCCTAGATTGTTCTTATAGTACAATAGAAAGCGTAAGTATCAGTGCTATGGTGCTCAGAATGAATAGTAAAAGAGGGCTAGAATTGTTGCCTCCGAGAAGGATTAGAGAGTGGTTAAGACCCTTAGTATTTACAAGTTATCTAGACCCTTACGGTAGTAATCCAGGAAGGGAGATAAGATTGTCAATACCACTCGAGTGTGTATGATAGAGTCCAACAGCGATAAACCCCCAGTAATAGTAAAGCTCAAGTGAGAAAAAGGCTGATTTCGCCGTGGCATGCTAATGACGGCAGGGTATACCTGCAAGATAATGGTTATGACCCTAGTTTGTGATATCGAAGGACAGGGAGGTCATATGAACATAATAGGCCCGAGTGCAAGTCAGAAGGGATACAGGTCAGTAGACCTGGTTGGTAACATCCTTGATAGTATGAGGTAGGAGGTACAAACCTCAGAGCTCAGTCCAAGGGAGCAAGAGGAACGACACAAGTATCTAATGGGGGAAAACCAGAATCACCTCCAGGTTGATAGAACATAAGATCACCAACGAATGTTGAGAACTAAACATCGGGCTAACAGTTAAAAGATACTAAGGTTGTAGCCTAGAATGTTGGGGTATCACCGCCAGAGGAGAAGGTAAGGGAGTGCCGACACAGAGACTCTAACCTAGTACAACCTAGAAACAAGGCCCAGCAGAAAGTTATTGGCCCTCAAGATAACAAAGGGCAGGGTCATAAGACCCAAAGGTCGACTCTACGTTCCAAGGGTGGCAAAACTTCAAATAGCAGACCATAGCTAAGGTGCATGTGTCTGTTACTCCCAGAATTTAACGAAAACGCTACGAGTCAAAAAGAGAGACCTATTGATGGTATGGAAAGATAGAAGATATCATTGAACCATAGAAGCAGAGCTCCAATGACAGGCCAGAAAAGACGAAACAACATAAATTGAGCAAGCCAGTATAGGGGATGGTTGTGCCTGCAAGGGAGTGGAGAGTCATTAACATGAATACAGTCAGAAGGTTATCTCATACCAGGTGTAGCTTGGCCTCATTTGAGTTGGTGTGGAAAGACTAATAAGATCAATTTGTGTCTCGCTAGATGGAATTATACTGTAGCTAAAACGTGTGACAAGTTAAATATTTAAGAAATAGTATAGTTACGTGGAGCCCCAGTGTATAGTAAACCCTGATAGAGAGGCATAACTCCTAACCAGGTCCTGGGAAACTGTTAGAACAAATTGGAGAGCACGTTAACATGAGTGTGACTTCTTATCTCCAAGCAAATAACCCAACAGAGCACTCAGGTAAGACGCCCGACGGTCGATTATAAGTGGAAGTGGAAGCCTCCTAAAGTAAATTAAAGGTAGTTGAACCAGGGCATATTATAACAGACTGACTAAGAAGTTAAACTTACTAAGAAATGGGTAACGATAGCCCATGGCCGTCAGGAGTCCTACCCTAAGGTACGATGCAGGCAGCTAAGGATTGAAGAAACAATTGGATATTTCTAGAAACCTTGCCAAAGGAGGTCGTTATGAGATTAGGTAAGAAGGACAAGCTTAGGCCTAGGTTTATTGGCCCATGTCATATCCTCCAGAGAATAGGAGAAATGGCATATAAGCTAAAATTGCCTCCAAAGCTAGGACCTGCCCATTCAGCTTCCACATGTCAATGTTGCAAAAAGGGTATACGTAACCCGTCCCGATTTTTTCCAGTCGAGGACATTCAAATTACTGGGATATTAATCCACGAAGAGGTTCCAGTCGCTGTATTAGATCGACAACTTCGTAGGCTAAGGACTACCAATGTGGTCTCTATTAAAGTGTTGTAAAGAAACAGGAATAAGGAAGTAACAACCTAGGAAACTAAGGATGACATGAACCCTAGATATCCCCACTTGTTCCAGGATTATTACATAGTTCAGATGATGTTATCATTCAGCTGCTATTTTATTGCTTATGTTATCAGTGTTGTTCAGTCGACTACAATCTTGTTGTCAAACAATTGTGATAGTTTCATATGAAATGCGTGTATTGGACTTTTCTACTTTTCAGGGTTTTCAGATAATCCATATTACAGGGAAGACTCTGCCAAAATTTTTTCAAAATAATAATTGCAACGGTTAAATTCCTATGAGTTAAAGTTGACATTCGAGGACGAATGTTCCTAAGGGGGGAAGGATGTTACACCCCGTAAAAGTAAATGATTAGTAAACGTACGCATGGATTCGTAAGGAATAAAGAGAGTACAATATGTGGAGAAAAACCGTGAAAGTTAGGTCGAGCAGGGCCAGCACGACGCGCCGGCCAGCAGCGCACTGGCTAGCACGGCGCGCCAAGGCCATGGCTGCTAAGAGAGGCGCGAAGCGAGGCAATTGTGGTGCGATGGGGGGGCGCACCGCACACCCCCATGCCACCGCCAAAGCATTATATAAAGCCCCTCGTTTGACTCTTAAATCATTTGCAACAAGAGACTTCGGCTAGAGAAAGAAAAAATCAGGGTTTTTAATGGTTTTTCATCCGATTACGCTATCAAACGTCGTCTAAATTCAAATTAACTTCGGGTATCAAAGTTTAAGCCCTCAGGGAGAATTACTACAGAGTTATTTTCATGAAATTCGCCTGGTGAATCGTAACCCCGTCGAGCCAAAGTTGTCAGAATTGCTCCAAACTGATTTCTATACGATCATGTGCTTCAACTAAGCATTTATCCCTTCTAAACTCTCATAAAATAATACGTTTTCAGCTGTGTTTAGTTAAGTTGAAATATAGTCAATATTGGTATTATTAGTTATTGTTTTACGCCGAAATTGGTATTGAAATTCGTCTCTTTCTCCCAGTATAACGGTTACAGCTGAAGAGAGCTGGCGAATACAAGTTGAAACTCATCGGTTATTCAGGAAACGATAGTCGAGGTATGTAAGGCTTTACCCTCGAAAAGTATACTCATCGTACAGTGTTACAACTTATGTTCTAGAATAGAAATGGCGATTTCATATGTTGTAGATAGCTGCTATTATTAGATTGTGATTAAACATATTGTAATTAACTTTTACTGGTATATAGAGATTAGACCCGTTGTGATTAGCTGCTATCAGTATATTACGATTATATAGGTTTTGTTTAGCTGCTAGAGAACGTATATAGATTATACCGCAGTATCTCTCATCGAGAAGGAACATGTTAGGTGTGATACGCGCTAGAAGCTTCATAGAACCTCTTCTATTCTCCAGTTCATTGTTTTAGTAGGATTGTATACTTTATTGCCAGGCCTAGACCTTAGAAGCTCGTGGGGGTTATAGAGCTTGCGTTAGTAAGTTGAACAGCATAGGCGTAGCTAGGCGACATAACTACCAGTTTGGTGCCTGGGTTGCCAGAAGAGCACGCCCAGGAGCCATTGTCGTACCCATACGTCCCAGAGCCAGAAATATAGATAGAATAGTCATACTTTAGAATCAGTGACACTAGGGTTGTCTAGTGTACTGAGCGCCGGCCTACCACCCTATTAGCTATTACCAATGATTGTCAATCCCAGTTGACTTAGCACTTATCACATAGGTCGCCTAGGAAGACAACCCAGTCATCCAGGTCAAATAGACCAATGGGTACCCTAAGAAAATGGACTTTATCAGTAGTTAGAGGCCGGGTCAGCACCCCAGCCGGTTCTTATCAGGTACAGGTACCAGGAATGGTTAATTCAATATAAAATTGTCTATAAGGTTAAGAATCGCCCCAAAAAGTAATATAAGGTCCGAATAGACCAAGATAAGGTCTAAGGGACTATTAGTACCATGTTTGTACAGTACTGCCCACATGCTAAGGATGTCGATAATCTTCTTATGGAGGATTAGGGGCCGATCGCTCAAAAGCATATTCGACCAGTACTAGCCCTACAGTCGTCCTAAGTAGAGGAACTGAGTAGTTAATCATTCACGACCCTGCAATTATTATGAGTTATAGATGTCCAGGCAGGACATATAGAGAGTTGTGTTGGACCACTCTAGATCTCTCCCTATTCAGTCCAGACTATTAGAGATCATGATCGCTATCAGGATCCTCTAAGTAGATACAGGCGCACGGCGTGCCTGATAGCAGCCTTACAGACTATCCTAGGGGGCGAGCAGCGGTGGCATTAGGCCCAGAAGGCCAATTACGCCTTTTGAGTGGCTAGATTGAGATGTTAGTACAACACCTTGGTTGGGGTTGCCCTCACTTAGGAGCCATCCATGACTACCCCAGGATTACTAGTTGTGTCGACGCCTGCCAAGGGCGAGATGACGTTGCTCCAGAGAGCGGCATGTTGTCCGCAAGGGGCGAGATGGGGTCCTAGGTCCTCATACAGTCCATTCCATGGCTAGACTATTTATATGCTGATCGGCACTACACCACACCCCCTGTTGAGCCTGGTGCCTGGGGTGTAGATATGAGATACCAGGAGTCCACCGGACTCAAACACAGCTATAGTACAGGGGCCGAGCGGGCTCAGTTGTAGACCCAGGGGACCGATAGATTGCCTATAGTACCAGTAGAGTCATAGAAACCTGGTTAGGAGTATATAGATTGAAGTGCACTCACCAGGGCTTATGAGGGCCCGAGTGGGTTATTCTGTGCTGGTTGTACCTTCCAAGCTTATGGGGGCCAGATTAGGTTCTTGTTTGCATTCTTGTCTATTAGTTATAGCTTATGAATATATGATTGTGCAGTCATAGCCTATGTATGTGTAGTGCTTGCTAGATGCAGATTACGAATAATCCAGCTTACAGGTTAATCTTTCTGCCTCTCCTCCCTACTCACTTTCAGTATTTCACAGCTTTCATTCCGTCTATTTACTGCCTTACATATTCGGTACATATTGTATTGACGCTCAATTATGAGGCGCTGCATTACTTGCCTGCAGGTTTAGATAGACAGGGTCCAGGATTTTCAATTACAGTTGTTCACAGTCGGCAGTTGGGTCAGCTCCTTTCATTCGGAGTTTCCAGGTATTAGAGACTTCTGTATTTCAGTTATATAGCATTTTGGATAGGCTGAGGCCCTGTCCCCACCACTATTTGTATTCTTAGAGGCTTGCAGGCTATAGTTGTCAGATAGCTGAGGATCGTTAGCCGTGTAGGGCCCATATATGTCTCTTTTTATGTATCGGCCGTGTGGGGCCTAGTAAAACGCCTGATTTTCATTTCATTTATAACTATACATCATGTAGGCCTTATCAGCCCACGTAGGACTCCATGTTATGGTCTGTTGCTGGTTAGCTATTCTTTTACAGGTGGCTATAAGGCCTTGTCGGTCGGAGGCTGTGTTTATAGCCGAGATATAGCCCGTTGTTTTCTTGAGTCAAGTTGTAGGCTTGCACCAAATGTACATGAGCCTAGCTAGGTCATCCAGATTCCAATGTGGCACTAGGTTCCAGTCATGCCTCCCTAGGTGGGGCGTGACAACTTTCCTTTTGAAAATTTCTTTCCAACCTAATGGTTTATTCCCTAGAGGAAGGTCAACCAATTCCTATGTATGGTTAATTATTATGGATTCAATTTCACTATTGACTGCCTCTTTCTAATATTGAGCTTCCGAAGAAGTCATATCTTCTTGAAAAGTTCGACGCTCATTTTCCAACAAAAATATTAAAAAATTTGATCCAAAGGAAGTAGAAGTCCTTTAACGTTTGCTATGTCTTAAATTCCGCTCATTAGGAACACTTTTCTTTGTCTCTTCCCGAGGTCATTTAGATCCTTCGCAAGATAACTTACATTTTTATTTTATACGGATATATATGTTCAAAAAATTTAGCATTATTTGATTTCATTACCGTATTAACATAAATGTCAGGATTTTCTGATTTATGAATCAGAAATTGATATGCTTTATTATTTGTAGCATATCCTATGAAAACACAATCAATAATTTTTGGTCCTATCTTAACCCTTTTGGGTTTAGGAATTTGTATCTTAGCCAAACACCCCCACACTTTTAAGTATTTAGGTTAGGCTTTCTTCCTTTCCATTTTTTGTATGGAATGGATTGTGTTTTGCCATGGGGCACTCAATTGAGTATTCTGCTAGCCGTATGGATAGCTTCCCCCCACAAGTTCTGGGGTAAACCACAACTTATCAACAAGATATTCATCATCTCCTTTAATATTCTGTTTTTCTTTTCCGCAATCTTATTAGATTGTGGTGAGTAAGGGGCAGTTGTTTGATGAATAATGTCATATTCCAAATATATTTCTTCAAAAGGAGATTCATATTCGCCGTCTGTATCACTCCTTATCATTTTGATCTTTTTGTTAAATTATGTTTCAACTTCACTTTTATATTGCTTGAATGCATCAATTGTTTCGTCTTTACTTTTGAGTAAGTAAACATAGCCGTACTGCGTACTATCATCAATAAAAGTTATGAAATACTTCTTTCCACCACGAAATGATATTGACTTCATGTCACAAATGTCTGTGTGAATTAAGTCTAAGGGACTTGAATTCCTTTCAACTGACTTATAAGGATGTTTAATACTCAGAGTCAACACAGATTTGACATTTTGATTGATTGCATTAAAATTTTGACAATAATTCCAAATTTATCATTTTACGCAAGGTTTTAAAATTGACATATCCCAAACGTGAATGCCATAAATTATTTAACTCAAGCAAGTAAGAAGAAACTGTAATTTTACTGCTTTCAACAATAATTACATTCAGTTTAAAAAGGCCCTCAGTTAGGTAACCTTTTCATACATACACATCATTCTTACTTATTACAGTTTGATTTGAAATAAGAACACACTTAAATTCGTTCTTGATGAGAAGCCCAACAGAAACTAAGTTCTTCCTCATTTTTGAAACATGGCCGACACTATTGAGAGTAACCACCTTGCCGGATGTCATTTTCAGAAATATTTTTCTATATACTTCAATCTTGGTTGTTGAAGAGTTTTCCATATACATGGTCTCTTTTGGTCCAGCAGGGGCATAGGAAGCAAATGCTTCTCTGACAGCACAAACATGTCGAATGGTTCAAGAGTCAAGCCACCAGTCTGTAGGGCTTCCCACTTGGTTGCATTCAGACGCCACAACATACAAGTCATCAATTTCCATGGTTCTTTTAACCATGTTATCTTGACCCTTTTGCTTTTCTTTCTTTGGAGCACGACATTTAGCAGCCTTGTATTCAACCTTTCTACAATTGTGGCAATATCCTTTGAATTTCTTCCTGCTAAAAAAATTCTTTGGTCCAGAAGACTTCTTCCTCTTTTTGTAATTAGTTGGAGCAATCTCAATAATATTTGCCCTCATAATTGTTGAATTTCCCCGTACCTTTCTTTCAGAAGCTTTATTATCATCTTTGATTCTCAATCAAACAATCAGATCTTCAAGCTTCATCTCCTTGCACTTGTGCTTCAGATAATTCTTAAAATCCCTCCATGAAGGAGGTAGCTTTTCAATCATGGCTGCAACTTGAAAAGCTTTATTGATGATCAAACCTTCAATGAAAAACTCATAATTAGTACCATAATTAATATTTTTGATAAAAGTATTAATTCGAATTATACCTTCAGTAAGGAGATAGTGAATTATCACTTGAAGCTCTTTGACTTGTGTGATGACAGGCTTGCTGTCTATCATCTTGTAGTCTAGAAATTTGACTGCAACAAATTTCTTTACACCGTTATCTCAGTTTTGTACTTCTTCTCTAGTGTATCCCAGAGTTCTTTAGAAATCTGCACGTTACTGTATACGTTATACAAATCATCCTCCAGTCCGCTTAGGATATAGTTCTTGTACAGAAAATCTGGGTGTTTCTAAACCTCAGTAATTAAGAGTCATTCATTATCAGGAGTTGATCTGGCAGAACTAAAATTTCCTCTTTGATGAACTTCTGCCTTCATTGAAGCTCAATCATCCCCTAGGGTGACAGACGTTNATTCATTATCAGGAGTTGATCTGGCAGAACTAAAATTTCCTCTTTGATGAACTTCTGCAGACTCAGCATGGTCAGGTAGAAGAACATCTTCTGCTACCACCGTTTAAAGTCGATGCCAGTAAATTTTCAGGGGTTTTCTGCCGAAGCCGGCGCTGTCACAGCACGATTGGAGGAGATTCCATTACTTGTAAAGGCAAGCATGGGGTCAATTGTTCCTGTCATATCTGTTAATCAATAACAACAAAAGTTAGCAATCAATAAGATTCTATTTTTTCAATTCGAAAAAACTTTTGACAGAACTAAACTAAATAATCGGTGAAGCTTTTATATCTTCAAACCGAATTATCAACAATCAGATTTACTTGGCAAAGTTTTTATATCTTCAAATCAGTAATCAACGTGAGTAGAAAATCGCAAGGATTTTAATCTCAAAGGGAGTAAAACAGAATATTTTAATCTCCAAAAGTGGTCTAGAAAACCAAAAAGGTTTTAGTCTCCAAAACCAGAAAATAGATAAACACAGAAAATTATAAACAAATTTAAATTCCTTAAGCTTGTTATTGCCCTGTGTTCAAATATGTAAAACAGAATTAAATGAATAAATATCTGAGACCACATAATTCACTGTGTGTCCTTAAGGAATTTAATCCCCTCACTGTACTCGAGGTTTTGGATTACTTCCTCCCAGGATAAAACGAATATACCTATTAATGGTATAACAATACCTCAAACACCAATAATTTCATCGAACTTTAAGAGCAATAACAAATTACACAATACACTCAATTTTATTTGTTTGAAAATATGTAGAATATTCGAAAATTCTCTATCAAAAATGTATATCAGAAATGAAGGCAAAAGACCTTTATTTATAGTCAAAGATTTGAAGTGAAGGGGTGTGAAGACACTATTTAGTTGGTGTCTGTTCGGAATGACAACCATTGGGAAAAGAATTTTTCAACTTTCTCTTCCCTCCAATTTATTTTCCTCCTTTTCACAATTCACACCTAACACTTAACTCCAATACATAAATGGTCCTGAAAGGAAAAGAAACAAACAAACATAAAATTTGAGTTAGTGAAATATATGAACCACTTGAAGTTTGATAAGTATATGATTCAACTTGACTTGTCTCGCAATATTTATCTATTTTAAAGATACAATAATTTATTAGATAACCTTTTCATGTCCCTTAAAAGCTATATTACTTAGACTCTTAAAAAAAATCACAGGATGCATGCCAGATCCCCCAAATATAGTGTATTTTTGGAGAATTGATATGAATGCTGTAACTTTTTTTCGGAGAGTCCGATACTAAACATTCTTTGAGAAAACAAGCAATTATGCAAAGGCCAAACCGCAAGTTAACAATAAAAATATATATAATAATCTCATAGATGTATCTATTTAAGATAGAAAAAATTACCTAGCATAGCATACATAGCCACTATATTTACATCCATAGGGATAATTTTACAAAATTATCAAACATAGTTATTTTTTGAGTTTTGTAGCAAATACCCTTTGTGCTCATTTTTCTCTCTCCAGATTTGTAAAAATTCTTCTTAAGATCTATGAAAATTTCTCCTCCTTCAGATATGCAAAAATCACTAGAACGTCCTCCTCTTCTTGCTATGTCAATGACGAACATTGTCGAAAAATTGATCATCCCTAACCTCTAATAAGAATGGCCGATTTCGATTTGATTCTTTCATTTTGAAAAAGAAGAAGAAATATTGTGAAGAACAATTTTGGAGATTTGGGGGAATATAGTAGAATTTTTCTGAGAATGAATATTATTGTGATGAGAGGAGTTCATTATTGAATTCAATTGCTTCACTAATCAGTTATCATTATTTTTTATTTTCTCTTTTGATCTTCAACGGAGATACACTGATTTAGGGGAACATAGAAGACCCAAAAAGTCGTGAGATTGTATGCGTTGATACAACTAGGTTGAGATGGTTTTTGATGATGATGCAGGTTTATATCATAAAATACAAGTATGATATACTCAAATATAGA
>JACEIK010013027.1:10378-28799 GCA_018107945.1 Datura stramonium | reverse complement strand
CTCACTTCTTGCCAGTCAAGGCTAGATATGCTTCAATTATGCTAGGCTTTACATATGGGAGATAGTTTGCCTACATATCATCCCCTTATCCATTATTTATGATAGGGGTTCTCAGTTCACAACAAACTTTTGGAAGTCTTTCAAAAAGGCTTAGGCACTCAGGTAAGTCTCATTATAGCATTTCATCCCCAAACAGACGAACAAGATGAATGCACAATTTAGACGCGCGAAGATATGTTGTGTTCCTATGTATTGTATTTTGGTGGAAGTTGGGATGGTCATGTATCCTTAATAGATTTTTCCTCTAATAACAGCTACCAAGCAAGTATTCAGATGGCCCCATATGAAACTTTATACAGGCCGAAGTGCAGGTCATCAGTGGGTTGGTTCTGTCACGCCCCACGTTAGGAGCCATAACTGGAACCGAATGCCATAATGGCCCGTGAGTTGACTTAGCTATACATATACACCTTTGTTGTACACCAAAAACACATAATCAAGAAAACAATCAAGTGTATCTCGGCTTAAATAATCCCTTGGTAGACAAGGCCATGATACTGACACCTGCACAAATATTCAGCAGACCCAACAATTCACAATAATAATAACATCCGAGCCGAGCTGAAAAAACCACCATATTGTCTATATAAAATAAAGCGGAAGGTAGACATATATATACAAGGACCATTAAGGCTGCCAAACTACTCAGACAAATTAATAGAGCTAACATGGACAACAGTGAACTTCTATACAATCCCATTGTCTACAAGCCTCTAACGAGTAAATACTTGGCCGGGACAAAGCCCCAATCTACCCAAAAGAACTATACAGTAAAAGACAAGCAAATCTCTAAAGTATAGAAACTCCGGAAGAGAGGAGCTGGCCAATGTGCTTAGCCAAAACTGCTATTGAGAAGGTCTCTAAACTTTTCTATCAAAACCTATAGGCAAGAGTGTAGCGCCCCAAGGCTTAGGTGTCAGTACAACAATGCATTGACTATGTAAGGTGATAAAATAAGCTGGAACTAAACTGATAACAACAATAGAATGTAAACAACTATAAGAATAAGAGAATAACCTGAAATATCTTATTAAGTTATACGGGAAACTAAAATGGCAATAGTCGAATAAAAACCCAACTTGGCACCTATAAGCCTTGCAGGTACAAACAATAACCTACCTGAGCCCCCATAATCCCTGATAGGTATACCTTAATCTACAAATCTCTATTCGTAACACTATAGCCCCATAGGCAAGCTGTAACTATATCTTCAGCACACTTGGCTCCTGTATCTCTAAATGTATCTTGAACCTTCTAGGTTGTTGTTGCTGTATTCGAGCTTTCTAGGATCCTGTAACTGCACCCTGAGCACATAAATCTCTACTGAGGGTCAGTGATACAAACTTAGGCATAAAGGAAGCCTATAAGTAAATAGGCGTCAATATGGCACTATAGACCTCAATGTAGTCCTTCTAGACATTTTATAGCTCTAATAAGAAAAGTATAGCCCTGTTGGTAGGGTACACTTGATTATAAACTTTCTAGGAAATATGTACATGGGCATCTGCATAAATAGCCTAGGGGTGTTGGCCTAAATACTTAACAACTGACAAGATAGACGATTAACGCATCATACAGTCTAGTAAGCTATAAACAAGTAAGGTGTCCTTTTATGAGACCTGTATGACAACCTGTATGTTGTATACAACTACAAGATTGCTAAAAGTAGGTACAACACATATGATACTTACCACCAAAGTTAAATAGGTAGTCATGGTGCCACTACCCAAAGGTCGAACTATAATATTCAAATTCCAGCTCTATAGGTGTTAGGATATGCCAAAAGGCGAGCTCTGTCGTATATAGGAATCATAAATATGTAATCTTATTGCCAACCTACTCCTTATGCTACTAAAAAAGAACAAGGAGTGTTAAATAGTTAACCACAGGACCTTATGGCGTTGGTAAGGCAGCAAGACATCAATAGCTACTTTAAGCAAAAACGATTCATATAAACGACTCTTATGTCGCTTCTAATCGAAAGGCAACTAGCTAGATGTGGAAAATCTTGGAAAAGGATCCTTATAGCAAATTATTAGTTTAACCTCCAGAAGCTAACAAACAATAAGCAACATAATTATGAATACTACTACGATTGACAACAAGTTGTGTTAATGATAGGACAAAGAAAACTTGTTGAAGAGAGTTTAGCCTTAACAAACTGCTTTTCGTAGGTTAAACTTTATTGTGAAGAACTTAAGCTTGAGATTCCTTTACCCTTTATCCAATTATAACAGCATATATAGTACACCTAAATATCCATATAACGAAATAAAGAATAGCAAAAACTTCTAGTCACTTACAACTCCCAACAAGGCGTAGAACTAGGAAGTTTCTCACGATAGGGAGGAAGAAATACTTACCCAAACTTTTTAAATAAACTTAACCTTGGAGGATATTAATTTCCAGAACTTATACCACCTTAGAACATCCAAATCCGAGAAAATTTCGATGAAACAACTCCGTCACGATGTTCTCCATGACCTCAATAACCCATATACAAGTTGGATAGATGTTTGGAGATAATTTGGCCCTTCAATTCTATTCAAAATCATGAAAAACCTAGAGGAAATGTTGGGAGAAATAGGTTATCATATATTCTATAAATTATGGTGATGAAATAATGAATTTTGGGCCAAATATTTCCTTAAATAGGTTACCCAAAAGTCAACCCCACCCGGCTGTCCCTTGACCCTCTTTTGCCCGGATAGTCCGCAGTAAAACACTCATAACTCTTTGCTCCGATGTCGTATTGATGAGCGGTTTGATGTTATAGCAACTAAACTAAAACATATTTAATTTGATATGTTGTAGACCTCCTAACTATTTATAGATGAGGAGAAAACCTCCAAGACATATGACCCAAATTTTAAAGGATTTCCGAAAGTAACTTGCGATAACTTTGGTGAATTTTTTGTTTTAAAACTTGCGCGACCTCAAATCTTAGAATATGATAATTGAGTGGCTCAAACACCTTATAGCATATCCTCCTTATGGTATTAAACACTCTTGGCCATAACTTGAGAGTACGAGTTTGTCACTTAAATTATACAGCGTGTTACATCCTTCCCCCCTTAGGAACATACATCCCAGATTGTAACTTAGATTCACGAATTCAAGCTTATACGAGTAGCTGGAAAATTTTGGTAGAGTCTCCTCTATAATATGGACTATCTGAAAACCTGAAATACTGAAAATTCCAATTTAGAAGTCTCACAAAATGACACAAATAGCTAAATAGCATAGCTTAACTACAATAATGTACAAAAAACACAACAACAACAATAATAAACAACAATATAAAGTCTGAATAGGTATCTCCCCTCAATAATAGTAATCTGAACTGATATGCCATCACCTTAGGGTTTGAAACAAGTGCGGATATATGGATCTCATGTCATCCTCAGCTTTCCAGGTTACTTCTTCCATATTTCTATTTCTGCAGAGGACTTTAATGGAAGACACATATTTGGTCCTCAATCTACGGACCTGTTGATCTAATATGGAAACTGGAGTTTCCCTATAGGACAACTCTTCTGTGCTCTGAACATCCTCAACTAGATAACTTGAGAAGGGTCTCCTATGCATTTTGGTAGCATCGATACATGGAAAACCGGATGAACAGATTCTATCCCTGGAGGCAACTCTAGCTCGTAATCAACATGGCCTATCTTTCTGAGGATTCGGTATGGGCCAATGAATCTAAGGCTAAGCTCGCCTTTCTTGCCAAATCTCATAACTCCCTTCATAGGAGAGACATTCAGGAATACCTAGTGGTCAACATAGATCTCCAAATCTCTACGCCGTACATCATAGTGAGATTTCTGATGACTTTGATTTGTCCAAAATCGCTCTTTAATGAGCTTAAGTTTCTCTTCAGACTGATGCATCAAGTCAGGTTCAATCAGCCCTAATTCGCCTACTCAAACTATCCAATGGGGGGTATGCATTTTCTCTCACATAACATCACAAAAGGTTCCATATTAATGCCAGAATGGTAACTATTATTATAGAAAAACACAATATGAGGTAGGTGACCATCCCTAATTCCCCTGAAGTTTAGCACACACGCCTGTAGCATATCCTCTAATGTCTGAATTGTGTGCTCAACCAGGCCATCTGTCTGGGGATGAAAAGTTGTACCCAGATTAACCTGTGTCACCAAACCCTTTTGGAATAACTTCCAAAAATTAGATGTAATTATGCCCTTATATCACAAATAATAGATATTGGGACACCATGCAATCTGACTATCTCTCTGATATATAACTCAGCATAATCTTCAGTTGTAAATGTATTTCTAACTGGCAAGAAATGGGCTGATTTTGTTAGCCTATCCACAATGACCCAAATAGAGTCAAATTTACACCTGGTACAGGGTAAACCTGTAACAAAATCCATGTTGATTCCTTCCAATTTCCATAGAGGCACGTCTATTTCCTATGTTAATTCGTCGGGCTTCTGATGTTCAGATTTTACTTGTTGACAATTGGGATATTGTGCTACTAACTCAGTAATATCTTTCTTCATCCTACACCACCAATAGATTTCTTTTATATCATGGTACATCTTTGTTGAACTAGGATGAAGAGAATAGCGGGAATAATGTATCTCTGCCATGATCTGTTGGCAAAACCGTGCAATATTTGGAACACAGAGTCGACCCACGAATCTCAAGACTCTGTCTCCTACTATCTCAAAGGCCAATTACCTATCCTGTTGACCCCTGCCTCTAAGCTTTACTAAGCTAGGATCCTCGTACTAATGCTCTTTCACCTCCAAAACTAGCGATGACATTGCATTGTTATAAATGACAACCCCGCTACCATCTGAGATCTATTAACTGGACTCCCGAACTAGCAAACTAGTGTATCTCTTAAGCCAATTCTCTTTTTTTGGGCTCAGATATGACAAGCTTACCATAGATATGTGACTAAGGGAATAGGTTAAAACATTAGGCTTCCCTGGGTGATACAAGATCAAGCCAACAACGTTGTCACTGGTTCAACTCTTTCTGTTTGAAAATATACGAGAGACTCTTGTGATCTGTAAAGATATCGACATGAACACCAAATAAATAATGTCTCCAGATCTTCAATACATGTACAAATGCAGCAAACTTTAAACCATGGGTTGTGTAATTCTTCTGATTCTTCCTTTATTGCCTCGAAGCATAGCCAATCATCTTGTCGTGCTGCATCAGAACACACCCTAACCCAATGCTTGAGGTGTCACACTTTACAGAATATCTCTCTTTGCCTTTTTGTAGGGGTAATACTGGTGCAAATGTGAGTCAGTCTTTCAATCTCTAAAAATTCTACTCACAAGCCTTGATCTACTGGAACTTAGTTGCCTTCTGAATTATCCTAGTCAATGGTGCCGATAGGGTAAAGAATCCTTCCACAAATTTTCTGTAATACCCAGCTAACCTAAAAAAACTGTGAACAACAATGGGAGTTGTAGGTCTAGGCCAAGTCATTACGAAATCTATTGTTTGCGAGTCAACCTGGATACCTGCGTCTGACACAATGTGGCCCAAGAAAGCCACAGAATTCAACTAGAACTTGCATTTAGAGAACTTGGCTTATAACTCATGATCTTTAAGTACCTAGAGTACTACTCGTACATGATCTCTATGCTCAACCTCTAAATGTGAATATACAAGGATATCATCAATAAATACTATCATAAATAGATCTAAGAATGGCCTGGATATACTATTCATTAGGTCCATAAACACTACTGGGGCATTCGTCAATCCGAAAGACATCACCAAGAATTCAAAGTGGCCGTATCTAGTTATAAAAGCTATCTTTTGGAATATCTTTCTTCGAACTCGTACCTGATGGTACCCTAACCTCAACTCAATCTTTGAAAAATATTTGGCACCTTGAAGCTGATCAAACAAGTCATCTCTCCTCTAGGGGGAGGGAAATTTGTTCTTAAGAGTGACTCTATTTAGCAGCCGGTTATCTACATACATTCGTAGGGAGCCATCTTTATTTCTCACAAACACGACTACCACACCTCAAGGCAAAGCACTAGGCCTGATAAAGCCTTTATCAAGCAAGTCTTTCACTTGATCCTTCAATTCCTTTAGCTCGGCAAGAACCATTCTGTAAGGAGGAATAGATATGGGATGTGTATCTGGTAGCATATCAAAGGAAAAATCGATTTCCCTTTTTAGGGGAATACCCAGGAGATCATCTGGAAACACATCCGGGAATTCAGAAATAGACTGAAGAGTCAGGGATTCTGCCTGCATATCTTGAACTCTGATAATATGATTGATACAACCCTTTGCAATTAGCTTCCTTGCCTGGAGATAGGATATGAACCTACCTTTAGGCGCATCTATAATGCCCTTCCATTCCCGAATATCTGTTCTACGGAAATGGAATCTAACAATCTTTGTCCAGCACTTAACATTAACATAACATGATGCAACCAATCCATGCCCATAATTACATCAAAATCATTCATCTCTAACTCTGTCAAGTCTATAGTGGTCTGGTGATCAATAATTTCCATCGTACAACCTCGATAAACTCTCCTGGAAATAATGGATTCACCAATAGGTATACACACAAAAAAGGTCTCCAGAGCAATTCTGATACCATACAAAAATTTCCCTACTAATAATGGAGTAACATAGGACAGAGTGGATCCTGGATCTATCAAAGCATATACTGAGTGTGAACAAATATTTAGTATACCTGTCATGACTCCGGTGATGATTCCGTGTCCTATTGCCCTGCTAGAGCATAAGTACGATTCTGACCACTATAAGAACTAGATGCTCCTATTCTGCCTCTACCTCTGCCTACTGATGTCTGGGCCTCACACCCTGTAGAAGGTGCTGGCGAATGTGACCTCGCTGATGATCCAATTTACTGACCCCTATTACCCTAATCTCTAGTCGGGTAATCCCTCATCATGTGACCATCCTGTCCACTAGAGTAGCCAGTGGTGGAACCATATATGCATCTACCAAGATGCCTCCTACCATATGTAGCACAATACAACAGGGTTGACCTTGCCTTATCTAAGCCTCTCTATTTCTATGAGCCTAATGCTCGTGAACTCTCGCCTTTAGCGTATTACCCACGATGATTTGACCTGCTACATTGTTTCTATTAGGGGGAAGGCCTAGGTTTCCTACCTAAATATTGGGATCTGGGTCCACCCTAGGACTCTGCATATAAATCAGCTGGCCTGGCCCTTCTATGATGCCCCCTGTCTACCCTTTTGGCTATAGGTTATCACTATCTGATAACTTTTATATTTTGAGCAAAGGCCTGAATGAGCGAGATGCCCATGTCTTCTCACAATATGGCTATAATATAGGACTTCACATATTCTATAGAAAGCCCTGCTATGAATTTGTGTACCTTGGCTGGCATAGTATAAACAAATAATGGCGCATACCTGGCCAAGGAATCAAACCTTAACGTGTACTCCTGAATACTCATCCTGCCTTGCTCCAGGTGTAAGTACTATTCCACTCTGGATTGTTGGATCTCTGAGGCAAGTAATGAAGTACTGGAAGTTGTGCTAGCACATCTGTAGCCCTGGGAGGTTCCTGGTGTAATGGAGAATGCTGGGGAGATCGAGAAGATGTCTCCCTTTCATTCCTAGGTTGGGCCATCTCCGACTATGGCACCCTACTAGTACCCTCTCCTTCCGCTATATCCAACTCTTGACTGGCTGCAATTTGTCTTGCATCAGGCATCTCTATGGACAGATATAATAATATGAACTCCGGGACTCAACCTTATACAACTCAACTCTATAGGATGATTTGAGCAGAGAAAGGGTAACTATACTATCATGCCTCATAGCTTCCTACTTATAAAATGTGGTGCACAACACATTTATAAACAAGACTCTACTAGACATGGCTTGCAAACTCCCTACGATACGATGTTCCTCTGATATTAAGTTTTTCATGCCCTACCCTAGGAGGCATAACTAGCACCTAATGCCACACTAGACCCTAAGTTGTCCTAGTTGGATATATACACCTCTGGTGCACACCAACAACACATAATAAAGAAAACAATCAAGTATATCTCGGCTTAAAGAAGCCCTTGGCCGACAAGGTTGTAATACTAACACAGATATTCAGCTGACCCAACAGTTCACAATAAAGTAACATCCTATGCACGCCGACAAGACTACCATATCGTCTAAAGCAGAAGGTAGACCTATATATACCAGGATCATTAAGGCTGCCAAACTGCTCAGACAAGTTAACAGAGGTAACATGGTGAACGCTGAACTTCTATACAATCTCATTGTCTACAAGACTCTAAGGAGTAAATACTTCACTGAGATAGGGCCCCAACCTACCTAAAAGAATTATACAGCAAAAGACAGGCAAACCTCTAAAGTATGGCAACTCCGGAAGAGAGGAGCTGACTTATGTGTTGAGCTTGAACTTCAACTGAGGAGGTCTCTAAACCTGTCTGTCAAATCCTGCAGGTAAGAGTGCAAGGCCCCCAGGCTTAGGCATTAGTACAACAATGCAACAAGTATGTAAGGCGATAACAATAAGTTGGAATCAAACCGACAGTAAAAATAAAATATAAACAACTATAAGAATAAGAGAATGACCTAAAAGATCTTATTAAGTTATAAAGGAAACTAAAATGGAAATAGTCAAATAAAAACCTAACCTAGTCCCCATAAGTCTGACAAGTACAAACAACAAACAGTAACCTACCTAAGCAGCCATAAGCCCTGATAGGTATAACTCAATCTATAAATCCCTATTAATAACATTGTATCCCTGTAGTCAAGCTATAACTGTATCTTGAGCACACTTGGCTCCTGTATTTATAACTGTATCTTGAACCTTCTAGGTTGTTGTCCCTATATTTGAGCCTTCTGGGCTCCTGTAATTGCACACCAAGCACACATGGCTCTACTGAGGGTCAGTAATACCAACCTAGGTATAAAGGAAGTCTATAAGCGAATAGACGTCAATATAGCTCTGTGGGCCTCAATATAGTCCTTCTAGACATTTTATAGCTCTCATAAGCGAAGTATAGCCCCATAAGCAGGCTACACTTGATTATAGTCTTTCTAGCCAATTTGTACCTGGGCATATGCATAAACAGCCTAAGGGTGTTGGTCTAAATACTTAACAACTAATAAGGCAATTCATTTGGGACCATGCAAATCCACTCTTTTTCCTATTCAAAGTTTTTCATTAACAAAATTTTTTATATACACAAGAGGACCTAATAAGGTCAAAATAGACGATGAAGGTGTCATACAATCTAGTAAGCTATAAACAAGTTAGGTGGCCTTTTATGCGACCTGTATGAAAACATGTATATTGTATGTATCTATAAGATTGCTTACAATAGGTGCAACACTTGTGATACTTACCACCAAAGTTCAATAGGCAGTCACGGTGCCACTACCCGAAGGTCAAACTATAATATTAAAATTCTAGCCTATAGGTGTCATGATAGCCAAAAGGAGAGCTTTTTCGTATATAGGCATCATAAAAATGTAATCTTATCACCAAAATACTTGTTATGTTACTAACCATAAACAAGGAGTGTTAAACAGCTAAACATAGGCCCCTTACGACATTGGTAAGGCAGTAAGACATCAATAGCTAATCTAAGAGACAACGGTTCATATAAATGACTCTTATGTTGCTTCTAATCAAAAGGCAACTAGCTAAATATGGAAAATCTCGACAAAGGATCCTTATACCAAATTATTTGTTTAACCTCCAAAATCTAACCAACAATAACCAAAATAATCATGAACGCTGCTATGACTGATGAGAAGTTTTATTAACTATTGGACAAAGAAACTTTTCGAAGAGAGTTTAGCCTTAACATACCATTTTTCGTAGGTTCGAAAATTTATCGACAAGAGCCCTAGCTCAAGGTTGAGATTCCTTTACCTTCAGCCAATTATACCAGCACATATAGTACACCTAAGCATCCACATACAACCAACAAGAAAAACAAAAATTTCCAATCACTTAGAACTCCTGATAAGGCATATAACTAGGAATTTCTCGCGATAGGGAGGAAGAAATACGTACCCAAACTTTTTAAATAAACTTAACCTTGGAATATATTAATTTACATAAATTCTACCACCTTAGAATGTCCAAATCCGAGCCAATTTCGATGAAACAACTCCTTCACAATGTTCTCCACGACCTCAATAACCCATATCCAAGTCGAATTGATGTTTGGAGATAATTTGGTCCTTCAATTCTATTCAAAACCATGAAAAAACTAGAGGAAATATTGGGAGAAAGAGCTTCTCAGCTCTTCTGGAAATTTTGGTGATGAAATAATGAATTTGGGGTTAAAAGTTGCCTTGAATAGGTTACCCAAAATTTAACCCGACCCTGCTGGCCTATGACCCGGTTCTGCCTGGATAGTCCACTGTAAAATACTTATAACTCTTTGCTCCGATGTCGAATTGATGAGTGGTATGATGTTCTGGAAACTAGAATAAAAGATCTTTAATTTGANAAGTCTACTAACTCTTTATATATTAGGAGAATAACCTCTGAGACATATTCCCTAAATTTTAAAGGATTTTCGAGAGTAACTAGCGATAACTTTGACAATTTTTTTTATTTACAACTTGCTCGACCTCAAATCTTAGCATATGATAATTGAGAGATTTGAACACATAGTAGCATATCCTCCTTATGGTATTAAATACTCTTGTCCATAGCTCGAAAGTACAAGTTTTTCACTTATATGGGGTGTTATAGGTTCGAACTTAGTGAGTCAGAGTTATTGCTGTTAAACTTAGTGCAGCGGGCTATTGGAAAGATGAAATGTAACACCCCGAAACTTCCCTAGACGAGACTAGGTCCTTGAAAGAAAAATCCAAAAGAAAATCATAAAACTTTCCTCAGAATGACTAAGACAACTAGTCGTGATCAGCTCAAACGACTCATTGTGTTACTCGTGATCATCAGTGTTTAGTCTCTCGGGAACCCACAAGACAAGGAACGACCCATTGTTTGAAACAAAGAGTCATCATGTCAATCATTGGTCCTAAGCTCAGAAGTCCCTTTTCCAGGACCCCACGACTCCACCAATGAGTCGCCATCTAAAACAACGACTCATGGTATGAGTCGTTAAGTAAGAACCCCAGAATCCCCTTTCAGTGTAGATGAGTGGAAACAACGACCTATTGTGTCCCACAACGAGTCATTGTGACCACCCATGGAGATCAAGCTAAGAAATACAATACTTGCTCCAGTAAAGGTAATGACTGGACACAACAACCCGTTGGGTCCACCAACGAGTCGTTCTATCACCCGTTGTTAAGCCTTTTAGGTTTCCTCATCCAGTGACCAAAGGAGGAACCAAGGACTCGTTGGTTCATCCAATGAGTCGTGGTATCCCTTGTTGCCAGATCCAGTGAACCAAGGACCTGGACCGTAGGACCAACGGCTGGTCCCAACGAGTCATGGTCTCAATCAACGACTCGTTGAGTAACCTGTTGGTTTCCTGTTGGTCAGTTTCCAGATTTTTATTCCAAGGATATTTTTGTATTTTTCCACCTATTTAGTCCCTAAACTACATCATTTTAAGTATAATTTCATAGAATTTAGAGGGATTAAATGGTTTTCCCCTCATTCCCCACATAGACTCTCAGAATATCGATCATACATTTTAGAATTTTCCTCTCAAGAAATAACTAGGGCTCCTTGTCAGTTGCAGAAGTTCAAGCTTTCTTCTCTAGCGATTTTCATATCCAGGTATGTGGAATTCAACAAGGAAATAGTTCTTCCCTTGTGTCCACAAAACCTTCTCTATTTTTCCTTATTAGTTACAACCCTATGGAATCGAAATGTAGGAAGTTTTTAGATAGAATTCTTTAAGATTTCAAGTGGAATACTTCTCATGATTTAAATTGCTTTATTATTCCCTATTTCTAGAAGTTGGTGAAAATTTTATCTAGTGGAATGATTTAGCCCTAGTTCTCAATTCATTTAAATTTAGTATATTGTGTGTTGGACTAGTTTCCCTGTATCTTGATTCTATCAATATTTAGATCCCCATATTGTTAGTATATGTGGAAATTTTAGTCAGATACATATTAGTCTAGTCTTAGTAAGATTATTATACTCAATGTTGGTCCAGAAATTTCAACTGATTAATTTGACTACAGTAAATGCTTGAGGTGTAAGTGGTGCCTCCAGTTATTAGAATTAGACTCAGTTATCAGATTTTAGTGGTTCTTTGGATTGTTATGACGTTTCTAGCGAAGAAGCTCTGACCAGTCTTAGAACACTAGTTACAGAATTCGGTCTGATAGGACCTTCAGGGTACTTTCGGATAGGTATTCCTGACTTAGTCATGGGCCCCAGTTTTGAGCTGTCAGCATAGTAGTCAGTCTAGGACTATCTAGTGGGAGTAGGACTTAGCATTGAGCGGACCGGGGTTCCAGCATACCCAGGTTCCTAGAACTACATTAACACCGTAGGTTATTTTTATTGTCCTTATGGCCCCAGACTTGTGATCACCTAGTTCATCCTTTTATACCTTGACAAGGTGTATTGGATCCTACCGATGAGGTGAATACATCGAACTCTACATCTAGCTCATGTGGTTACATGTCGGTTATAGACTCTCCCACTAGTCAGTACATTCTCGGTTAGCTCAGCTCAGAACAGTTTGAGATTATTCATTTTAGGTCAGTTCAATATAGTAGTTCAGATTAGTATCTCAGATTTAGGGTATGCCTTTTACCATCAGACAGGTTCAGTTTGACCATCTCAGTATATTTCAGTTTTCAGTTTCAGCATTTCAGTTGGTCATTGCATGTCATTACAGTTCAGTTATTTATTTCCATATTATGTTTTCTTCTACTTACTCAGTACATTCAAAGTACTGACTCATACCTTCTATGTTTTATCATTTTATGATATAGCTACAGGTTCTCAGTCTCAACACCGTTAGCAGATCTTATCCAGGAGTATTTAGTTGCACTAGTGGTGAGTCCTCATCTTTTGAGGATGATGTTTATTTTTTTTTCAGTTTTTTTTTTTCTTTCAGTAGGCTTAGAGTTAGCAGGGGGCTTGTCCCAACAACTCATCAGATACATGGATTTCAAACATAGACACAGACACAGACACAGACACGGATTAAGATTATCAGTTTTGTTTTTAGTTGTATAAATCTTTATGATTTAGTTCTTATTCATAAATGGTTTTTATTACTTTTAAATCTTCCACTATGATATTATGCAGATTACCAGTGTTATGATAGACCATGAATTTACTTAGGATTACTTGTGACTCTAAGTACCGTGTCTCGTCTAGGGTATAGACTCGGGTTGTGACATATAACTTATCAGAGATCGACTTCAGATAGCCCAAAGCAGATAAAAGTCCTATGTGGATGTACGTCGTCGAGCGTTAGATTTTTCCATTAGTAGTTGGATGTTCCTAAAGGTATCACCTATGAAGGGCATTATGTGTTTTAGTAGAAAAGTAAAGTTGAGCCCTAGATATGTTGGGCTGTACAAAATTGTTCGAAAGATAGGCAAGGTAGCTATAAGTTGGAGTTGCTGCCAAAGCTAGTAGCAGTCCATCCCATATTTCATATTTTGATGCTACGGAAATGCATCGGGGATCCAACCTATATTATGCCTGTTGAGGATATTTAGATTTTGAAGGAAATGACCTACATAGAGGTACCAACTTCCATTCTTGACCGACAAATTAGGAACTTCAAACTAAGGAATTTGCCTTAGTTAAAGTATTGTGGCAAAGTATCAATATCGAAGAAGTGACTTGGGAAGGAGAGGACGAGATCAGGAGGAAGTATCCTTACTTATTTACAATGTCGACCTGATAGAAGGTATGTATTTTCTATGTTGCTACCTTAAGTTTCTAGTTATATGTTCCTAGAACGTATTAAGTGAAGTTAATCCTTATTTGAGGACAAATATTTCTAAGGAGGAGAAGATGTTACACCCCGTAAAATTTTTGGTGACTATTTGATGTTTGTATGCTATGTTAAGGGAAGTACGGGTTGTATATTGGTCATAGGTGAGGAGGGATATGTACGAAGGAAGAGTGAAGAGTATGCAAAGTTCATAAGTAAGGGTTAACTTTAAATGACCATATTTCTAAATCTATAATGAAGTAGAATTCCTACAACATATCAAATTAAAGGTATTTGAGTCTAGTTATTAGAACATCAAACCACTCGTCAACCAAATCTTAGAGTAAAATATTATAGGTATTTTATGGTGGCACTGTCAAACAGTGATGTGGCCAACTATCCTAAAGCACCCCCACCTCCTCAATGATATAAATATCAAATTTATGGCTAATGAATCATTTCCAACCTTTTCCAGAAGTGAGCTACATGTATACACTCCCCTTTCTCTCTGTTTTCTAGTGGTCAAATCAAGAAGGAACAAGGAGGAAGACATCAAGCAAGCTCCATCAAAATACAAGCTAATTTAGGAGACCATTTGCCAAGGTAAGAGGGGTGTTGGGTGGACTATTTTGGCTGCATTTTATGTAGTGTTTTATGGTATGTTTGCGGCGTCTATTTTGAGAAGATCTAAGCTGCATATATAATCCATTTTTAGGAGCCTAATACAAGTAAAAAGGTGAGAACTCTACTACTCAACTTTCTTGAATTCATGAGTAAAAGACTAGAAGTTGGAGATGTGTATGTGCGTTCTAGACCTGATTGAGAAAGAGTGCTAATATTTGTGTGTGTCATACGGGGAACCGAGTTTGCACACCCATGTTTCCCAACACAACAAAAGGTAGGTTTTACTACATTTTGGACTGAGTTTTGTGGTGTTCTTGGCTGAATTTTAAAGCAGTATCAAGCTTCATATGTACTCCCTTATCATAGGATTTGAAGGAAAATAAAGAGGTAAGAGTTCAACATCCTTGAACTTGCAAGAAAACACAAGCTAAAACTAGACATTGATGCTAATGTGTTGACTTGTTTTCATGTGATATTACTGTGTTGTGGCTGCTCGTTTTTGATAGTTGGTGCAGCTGTGTGTTTTTGGGAATATATCCTATAAATAGAGGAATTAGACACAAGAAAGAGTAAGTTATTTTCCTCTCTTGAATCCTCTAAAAATTCTATGGAATTAAGTCTAAAGTTAGCAAGTTGTGGTGTTATTTTGTATGTGTTGTGATGTAAAGTTGCTGCTGTTTTGCGGAAGCTTATGCATCTGTATATGTGCTGAAGTTATACCCAATTTTTGTGAAGGTTAAACACCAATAAAGATGATTGAAAATCCTCTTGAAAGTTCTTTGAATTCATGACATATAAGGTGTGTAAACGTGCTAACCAACGTCCTGTATTGTCGTTTGTATGTTGCACATTTTGACATGGTTTCTTGGCTGGAAATCATGACATGAACCAGAATCAGTATTGTTGTATTAAGATAAGGATATTGAAGGTATTTCAAGTTGATGATTAAAGGAATCATCAATGAGAAAGGGCTTATCGAAACAAGGTATGTAAAGGCACCACTGTCCATATTTTTCAAGCACAATTTTGTACTATCAAAGGGATTATAATCTATATGTTTTTGAACTCATATTTAAGCATGTAATATTCCATCCAAAAGATTTAGAAACACTTTACTTGAAGCTCGAATAGAAAAAGGTAATGAACGATCAAATGTGATGTGAAAATATGCATTATTTATGATTATTGTCGTAGTTATAAATTGGGTCTGAAGTCCCCTTATTATGGGCATGGTAATCTAGTACTTTAATGTATATTATATGTAGGTATTTTTCCCACCAATATTTTAATGTCCCCATGTATCCAGATATAATTAAAGTGACAGTTGTTTATCCGTGCAGTTTTTCATTTTATACACCGTAATGGCCATTCTTATTTCATGTAACTTGTTGTATATTTGATGTTTTGCAAGTCCATCAATATTCTATTCAGCAATTTTTTTATGAGTGTGAAGTATGAGATAGAAATTCATTTTTCTCATTCTTCATATCTGGGAACGAGGGTTTACTATAATAGTTCTTTTTTGATGGAATATTTAGAGCTTAACTTGTTAATATCATTATTAGACTTTTTAGATATAGTTCTTATGATCTTATCATCATTTAATTTTAATTCATCCTTTAATTTTAATTCATTTTTTTATTTCAATTCAACTTTTAATTTTTCATTAATATTTTCTATAAGATCATTTGTGATTGCAAACTTTTCTTGAAATTTGGGGAATTGATCATTGGAAAATTTTGGTAATTTAAATATTAGATGGGTTATTAATTTTTTATTATTATAGGAATAGATTGGTTTATTATTAAAAATTGATTTATTATCAGTCTAAAGGATTTGATTAGAGACTACGTATAGTAGTTGATTAGTATAACTACTTTGTTGAATTAATCTATTTGTATCTTTACTCTTAGGATCATCTTGTTTGTCTACTGTATCAATTTTAAAAGGTATAGCTGTAATAATTCTACCATCTATTGGTAAACTAATTTCTCCTAATGGGGAAATTATAGATTCAACAACCTTAGTTTTGGTATGCCATTTATTAACGATCATGCTTAATGATTCCTTTTGATCATCTATTTCTCCCGTGTACTCAAACCATTTAAATAACTCTATATGCATCTCTTCTTTTCATATCGGCGCACCAATTTCCTAAAGGATAACCTTTCCTTTAATGAATATTTTTCTGCATAGCATTGCCTTTTATGTTATTTTATGGATCTAACTAGAGTTTATCTAAATGTTTAAGGTTCGAACTCCTCATCTTATCTGATCATGCATAAAGAGTCTCTTACACCTAGCATCTCACTAGCAGTGGGACTTGTTCTTTTAGTAATTCTAGGTTCATATTCAACTTTAGGAATTGTTTCAGAGAAATCTACTCCTTTTAATTTTTTTCTCTTTTTCTTCAAGAGTTAGCTCCTTTTCTTATTGGGTTTTTTTGAAAATAAAGGTCCGGAAAAGGACATTGTTTTACTTGAAGAAGCATGACTAAAAGATCGGGATCTTCGAAATTTAAATCTATAGGTCCTTCTGGAAATTGTATTACCTGCTCAATATTTGATTTCCTTCTTCAATTTCTAGCTTCGTTATGGAGTTAAAATGCAAATTATCCTTTACTAAAACATCATCCCATTTTTTTTATTTTTGGGACAAGAATATTATTTTGATAGTGATTGGATTCCATAAGTATGGCAACCCCTTTGTTACTTACTATCTTTGCTTTGGGAGCTAGGGCAGTTTTCATTAGCCTATAATATACTCTATATGTTATGGTTATTTCTCTTGTATTTGCTTTACTATTCATGTTTTTGTTTTAACATTTAATGTTATGGTATCCATATTGTTTTGATCATTAATATCTATAGAAAAATCAGATAACAATTAAAATATACCGAGCCATTACCTAGATTACTTTGTAATACTGCTTACAATGAATCAACAAAGTTTAGTAGCCTATTGTTAATTAAAAGAAGACATATAGGTACATCTAAGTCTAATCGATACAATGGTTTAACAGTAATTTGAACAAGTCCTACGTGAAGAAACTTTTCCTGCATATATGCTTTGTTGGGACTCTATATTGCATCTCACTCTTTTCATATCGGCGCACCAATTTTTCCTAAAGGATAACCTTTTCATTAATGAATATTTTCTGTATACCATTGCCTTTTTATGTTATTTTATGGATCTAACCATTTAACAGATTGTAGTAACAATTTGAATATTCGTAGTAAAAATTTGAAAATACTACAAGGGATGAGTATGATGAAAGAAAATACTATAAGTAAATAATAAAGTAGAAGTGAAATAAAGTACTTACAAATAGTTGTTTATTGATAAGAAAGAAAGACAGAGAACATGGAGGAAAAGACAGAGGGATTTGGGCAATATGGAAGTAAGTAGAGTGTTTTTCAAATGTCCCTATTAATACAAGGTGAAGGTCTTATGTAGACCTCAAATGTGATGACTCAGTTAATCTCTAACTTCTATCTATTTTACAGTGTCCACACGTGGCAAATTTAATCATGCATAGATCTTTTGAAAAGCGGTCTTCATCCTATTAAAAATTATTTTTCTTGAAAGTTATCAACGTTATCCTGATGTGGCATGGGTAGTTTATAAAGATTCGTCTTCATCTGGAATGGGTGTCTGTAGAGATTCCCTGTTGACTTTTTGTGTCTTGTCTTCATGTGGCATGGGTGTCACGCCCTGCCTTGGGGGGTATGACGGCACCTGATGCCCTAGTAGGACCTGGACTGCTAACTGGTGGGCCTAGGCACATCTGGTGCCTGGCTAGCTCTATCTTAGGTTTCTGGAAACAAAGGGCTATATAACGG
>JACEIK010013026.1:0-28804 GCA_018107945.1 Datura stramonium | reverse complement strand
AACGCATACTAGCTAAACTGAGTCTGAAATAATAATATCTCGCCATTTGGCGCTGCTTCACTAGCTTTCGGACTGAATATGATATAATAACGCAAGACAGATTTTACTGAATTCGCACACAACTTCAATATTCGACTCCGGGAATTCAATTATGGAGTTTACTGTTTTATACTAGGCTAAAGTTACTAACTTCTCGAAGAAACTGGCTTTACATACCTTCGCTTCGGATTATCCGACTAACGGGCGAAACTCGATCAGTACTCCGGCTATTTCTCCCAACTGCATTCACATATTTTCTCCCAACCGCATTCACATATATATCAATTAGAACTAAATACACTAATATTCTGAAGAAAAACATCACTTTGGATATATATATATATCCCAAACTTCGGCTTATCGAAAACGGTTTGAAAACTCAAGTATTTCTCGAAAGTCCGTAAGGGAGAAATACTCACTTTAAGGCTAGGAGTACATTGACACTAATTTGGAACAATTCCACTATCAGTCGGTAGCACGACGATTTGCCGGGTCGAATTTCACGAAACTAAATCCGTAGGAATGCTCCTCACTTCTTAATACCTCACTACCAAAGGTTAATTCGAGTTTGGACCACATTTGGCGGTAATGGGACGAATATTATAGGACATCTTAGTTTTCCCTTCTCTGATTACCTTCGTTTTCACTGAAATTATAAGGAAATCTTAAAAACTGGAAGTTGGGGCTTATATATAATTGGGACCGAAGTTGCCTTCCGACGCGCCGACTTAGCGCTTGTCCGATTTTCCTGGCCTTTTCTGAAGACATGGAATTCTGAAACCCTTAACCAACATGCGAATAGCCATCTACATGTTTCAATAATTTACGGGCAACATTCATTAAGAACATTCGTCCTCGAATGTAAACTTCTATCTATAGGACTTCCCAATTTACCTTCAACTTATGTTCAGAAAAATTTCTAAGAAAGTTTCCCCGTAATATGGACTATCCCAAAACTCCGAAATGCAGAAAAGTCCAATACAGGTACACCACAATACTACAGTAACCATCACATGAAAGATTGGAATCGATTATCTCATTTATACATATACTATAAGGCACAACATAAAATAATAATACTAACATACCTCTTGACCGACTAGGCTCGTAATAAGTGAGGATATCTCGTTTTCATCTTCCTCTCGCTCCCAAGTCATCTCCTCTCGGTTCCTGTTACGCCAGCACTTTGACAAACGCAATATCATTGGTTCTCACCCATGAATCTGTCTGTCTAAGATAGCTACCGGAACTCTCTTCATAGGCCAGCTCTTCCGCACTCGACATCCCGGACCGACCGCTTCGATGGGTCTCCGGCGAACTTTCTTAGCATAGATACATGAAAACTCGGATGAATGAATTCTAATTCTGGAGGCAAGTGATCACGGGCAAAAATAGCATGCCTGTGATACGCCTTTTAGCAACTTAAATTTGTCTTGTTATCTCCAAGGTTTTATACATTTTCACGTTGATTTTATATAAATGTGAAGATATAAAGCAATTCAACATGATTAGCCTTTTGTTTTGTAGGTTTTGATGACTTTTGCGGAGCTAATCCATGAGTTGGTGAAATAGAGGCCTGGAAACGGAATCAACACGCGAACGCCGGGCAAAGAGGGGAGGCACAAAACAGCCCACCGCGCGTTGGCAACATGCCACGCAGTAAAGCCGTTTCACAACAGCCTCACCTAACACATTGGCAACGTGCTACTGTGCTGGCTGCGCAACAAGGAGGAGGCAACGCGTTGCCTAAGCAGCGTGCCACGCTGCCAACGCGGCAGGTGCCGCCGAGGCCGATTTTCTGCAAGGTTCCAAAGGAGTTTTCGCGATGCCTCTCGTGTCACGAGGCATTGTTCAAGTGATACACTCCGTGACATGGAGTCGTTCCACGACAGCCAAATTATGCAGGTTCTCCATTTACTATAAATAGGACCCTTAACTCAATTGTGGGGTCACGATTTTATTTTTTGGAAACCGCCTAGGAGTGAAGGAGAAGTGGAGAACTCATCTAGGTTTGTCAAATCTCCTTCTCATCTGCCAAATTGTAAGTATGTAGTTTAATAGTAGTGTAGTAGAGATTAGAGTAGTTTTACTAACATGAATGGCTAGAACCCTTCCCTAGGGTTGAAGCCATGGATTATGACGTGGGATTTTGGGTGAAATTATTTTGGAATTAAGTTATTGATTGTTATTTTCGCCTTGCATTCGATTTGTTGGTTGTTTTAATGATCAATCACCATGAAAGCATATTTGTTAACTTGGGTAATAGCTTGAGAAGGCATTACCTAGGCCAGTACATGAGAATGTGAGGAGTATGATTGTAATCTCGGGAGATTTTCCGTGTTTGGATAGAAGCCACCTAACACCGTGCTTGGTTGACACACTAAGTTATGAAAGACCAACTTGGGATGTCACATCACCACTCGAAGAAGTAGTTGTGAGGCTAAGTTAAAGTTAAATGGTTAGACGCACGAAAGTCCCTAATCGTTTCCCGTAAACCACCCGCCAGTTACGTGCTGCTCGCGACTAGAAAATTAAACTCTCGCTCACAATGATGCAGTGCTGAGGCTAGATTGCCGTGTTAAGAGGCTCAAAAGACCATGAACATGCAATTCTAATTATGTGAAATAACAATCGATAGTTCCATGCTTGTTCCATTGCAAAATCGTATTATCGCATGATTATCTGGTTTTAACCTATGTTGCTCCTACAGTACTTTCAGAATATTTCATTGACCCAAACTTAGACTTAATTCTATCTCACCGAAAATGTCTATCACCAACACTTAGATATTTAAGATCACACTAGAAATGGATAGTTAGAGGAATGGGTCCAAGATTCCTGTGGGTTCGATAACTGGCTCTAAAAAGAGCCACTATATTACTTGCACGACCTGCACACTTGCGAACGCTGATGTGAAAAAGAGTCACAAATTATTGGCACTGGCGGGGCACGTCAAGTTTTTGGCGCCGTTGCCGAGGACTCGACGAAGTTTTGATAACTTATCTGTTTTAATGTGATTTTTTGAATTTCCTTAAGTGTTGAGAAACTTGGTCTTAATTGTCTATTTGCAGGTGACAGGTTGTCCTGCCGAGCTGGCTAGAAATAGAGAGCTTGTGGAACCGTTGCATGAACCTGAACGCCAAATCCAATTGTAAAGGAGAGTAGCTCTAGAGCAAAAGCTGAAGAGACTACAAGAAAAGGTACAACAACAACCACTCACGGGACAAGAACAACTGTTAGCGGAAGCAATGGCAGCAAGACCAGTTCGCAAAGTGGCCATCCCACTAGCGACGAATGTGACCTCTAGTATCCGTAAAACCAGAGCCCGGAGGGAACTTTGAGCTTAAACAGCATATGGTGTGTACTGCTACATTCTAGTGGTCGCTCACTAGAATGGCAATATGAGGACCCAAAAGCAGCACTTACAAAGCTTTCTATAGATTAGTGACACGTTGTCCCCACCGGTGTGTCCTCAGATTATGTCCGATTGACCCTCTTCCCATTTTCACCGTTTGGGGAGGCGAAAAGTGGCCGAAGGCCGAGCCACTAAACTCCATTACTTCATGGAATGATTTGGCTAAGAAGTCTTTACTGTTATTCTTTCCTTCAGGCAAGACTGCAAAGTTAGGAAGTGAGATACTCAGTTTCAAGCAGTAGCCTGATGAGAACTTGTATATGGCTTGGGAAAGATTCAAGTCATTGTTGAGAGATCGTCCCCATCATCGCAATCAAATGAAGTGCTGGCCTATACTCTTGTAGAAAGTCTAGACCCACATACAAAAATATTACTAGACTGTGCAGCGGGTGGGCAAGCCTTGAGAAGACGTATGATGAGTTGTAACCTGTTGAACAGAATTGCACAAGGAAATCCGTGAGTGGCACAAATAATCATCAAGAGGCGCGTGAAAAAGATCGTAGCTTCGACAGAAGCGCATGGTTTGAATGCCTTGGCAGCACGCTTAGCTTCTGTTCCAACATCAGTTGATGACTCAGTTCAATAAACTGAGTATGCACCAACACCAGGCCCAGGTTAATGCAGTTCACAAGCCTGAGTTGGTGTGAAATTTGCGGTAATAATGGGCACAATGCGTAATCTTGTGGAGCCAATCCTGACGGCCAATTTTGTTGGGAATGTGCAAAGGGAATCGTAATTTGAAAACAACTCCAGAAATTGGCAGGGCCACCCGAATTCTTCTTGGGTGGAAACCAAAAGCAGAATTTTATGCAACCTTAACAACACGTATCAAGAAAATAGGATATTGATGGGTAGAGTAGCAAATGCATTGAGGAACACTGCAGAAAATTATGGAGACCTTAATCGCTTAGTATAAAATCAAGCGAGGATGGCAGCACACTTAATGAATCAGCAAGTAGCCACCCGCACCTTGAAAAACAAGTGGGTCAAATAAAGTACTCGAAGCCAAAACATGAGGTCAGCAGGATTACTAAGCGACACAAATTCTAACCCCCCGCAGATCAATGCCATCAGCCTTAGAAGCGAAGGCAAGTTAGCTGATGCAATTCCTAAAGAGTTGAGAAGGAGGTGCAACGAGTTGGTAAGACCAGGACCAACCACCGATATTGGAGCAACCGAGAGGCCGCAAGATGAGCAATCTTCATTGCAGCTAGCACAAAAGACCACCACCACCATTCCTCAGAGATTCAAAAAGAGCAAGGAGGAGGAACGTTTCAAAAAGTTCTGTGAGTTTCAAAGAACTTCATATAAATTTGCCTCTTATTGATGTTCAGGTAATGCCTATATGCTAAATACTTGGAAGGACGTGATGGCGAACAAAGTTAGATTGGGGACGTTCAGACTGCAGCACTGACCGAGGAGTGCAGTCACAGGTATTGAGCAAAATGTGCTAAGAAGCTCGTAAGACCCCGAGGTTTACTCCTTCCCATACAAATTGCAAAGCTAAAGTGATTCGAGCTTTGTGTGATTTAGGGGCAGCAGTTCCTAATGCCCCTATCCTTATTCAACACCTTGGGGTTGGGAAGACCGAGACCGACAAGGTTGATGTTGCGCCTCGGCCGACAAGTCGCGAGTGACACCTCGAGGAATCATAGAGGACCTTCTCATCAAAGTAGGTAACGATTATACCTATTTCATTTTATTGTTTTAATTTTCAGGTTGATGACCAGGTACTCCTAATCTTGGGACGGCCATTCTGGCCACCGGAGGAGCGCTGATCGACTTGAAAGAAGCGACCTCGAAAATAAGGGTCGAGGGATAAAGGAAGAAACCTTTCGTGTCTACTAAGAAATAAAACCTATCCTACTACAGAAACCTTTGTCAAGTTAGTGTTGGTAGAGGATGAGCGGGTGGAGGGTCCACAGGTGCACGGCCAAAGGCAATGTCAAGTGTTCAACCCGAGTCCGATAAAGGGCTTCACTTGAGAAGAAGTTGAGAAAGGGAGGAATAAAGAGGGAGGTAAGGTTGTTTCCTCTAAACAACAGAAGAAAAGGAGATGGTTCTCGAAAGAGAACCTAGGTATGAGGATGTCCTGAAAGGGCGTCCACGCCGTGCCACGACGAAGTCATTAAGGCCGCTTGGGGAGGCAACCCAAGGGCACTGTGTACAATTTTTAATATTTTTTTATTTTTTATTTTTGGTTGGATTTTGTTATTTTCATTTTTTTGTTTGTTGTGTTTGGTGGAAAGTTAGGCACAGGTGGAGGGGAAGTCTGAGTACCTCAGAGGAGGAAGCAGTAAGCATGGAAGAGGAAAAGTGTGGGGTCAAACACCATTTGTGCACGTTGAAGAAAACATGCTATTAGCTAGCCTAAAGGCTCAGGAGTATTTCTCACCCTCCTGAATGTTAATTGGATGCTAAGAGGACATAGCATGATTTAAGTGGTGAGGGAAATTTCAAGGGAAATTTCAAAATTTTTGGTGCCTAACAAGTTTTTGGTGAATGTACGTTGTGTGAAAAATTGGAAAAATTTGAAAAATTTTTGTGAGTCAAGCATGACTTCATCACCCGTTGGTTTTTTCTTTCGGTTCTTTTCCGACGGGGGGGGTCTTTGAATCAAGAATAAAAAAAATTATATTTTTTATTTTTTTATTTGCTTGTATATAATGTTTTAGTCAGAAAGTAAAATTTGTCTTCGACGATGGATGGATGACGCACTGCCTTGAGGAAAATTAGGTCGGTAGATGTCGGGTTTTTGAGACCATAGCTAATTGATGCTTGATGTTCTTGTTGTGTGTTATACATGGTTGTAAGATGCAAGTATGTTCAGTGTTGAAGCATGCAAGTGTATAACCTTTGTTTGGAGACACTTAGGCTCTTGAATTTGACTCAATATAATTGAAGCTTAATGTTCTAATTCTTGTGATTAGTCGAGTAAGAGTCTCGCAAGATGTCTTGAATTGAGCATGTACCATGAGTGTAAGGTTTTTGAGTATTCTATGCTATTGTGGATTGTCTAGAACTTGCCTGGTGTGTGTATGAAATGAAAGGAAGGATGTGAATTGTAGGAGATGATTTAGGCATTTCTTTGAATTAACCCACTTTTTATCCTTCGTTTTTACCTACCTTGAGAAATTAATCCTAGTTAGCCCAAGTTGAGCCTTGAGCCTATTCTTTTGATAGTTGCAACATAGCTAACTTTTCTTTCATCAACCTCGAATTTGATCCAAAGCTCCTAAGCGCTTGAAGAAAGAAATCTAAAAGAGTAAAGGGAGTGAGAGGAATGAAAAGAAATAAAAAGTGGCAAGTTGTAGAAGTTGAGAAAGGACAAAGGTGCACTTGTGTGAAGTGGCTGATCACTACAAGGAGTAAGAAATAAATTCAGAAAAGTTAGTTATGGAACTCTTACTAATAAGACAAAAGTGCCTAAAATAAAGGGGAAAACAAAAGAGAAAAAGAAACTACCATGATAAAAAGGTGAAGTAAGGGAAGGGAAGTTCGCCATGAGGGCGTGATGATTTAAAAGCGCTTAGGAAAGATAGTCACTATTACTGGCCATAATAGTACCTACCCGCACTCCGAGTTAAATTACAACCTACAAAGTCCTACTTGATCTAAGTATTCATACATCCTCAAATTAGTGGAGTAAAATACTAAGGGCAATCTTATGGTCATGACATGATGCATGGGAATTCTTGTGAGAGTGAGTGAAATTTATTTATGTACCCACACAGGTTGTGATGTAAAATTATTTTTGGTGTGATTGCAATCCTCTTTCCGTGAGGGCACATGTTGAATGAAGGATAAAATTCATGTGGGATTTCTAAATCAGTTGGATTTGAGACGAGTTTGCTAAGATTGAGAGTCGATTCCCCGAGGTTAAGAAGTCTTAACATAGTTGTATTTCATTTCGGTGATTAAATTGTGCATGCTCTAGTTTTAACTTGTATCTTAAATAATCATTATAGCCAGAGCTTGAATTATCTTGCTAAATTTGTTATGTGGGAGTCTCCACTTGCATGATATCTAAAATGCTGTTCCGAGGACGGTCAAGGCTTTAAGTGTAAGCTGTGATCAATGGGCAAAAATAGCATGCCCGAATGACGCTTGATAACCTAAATTAGTCTTGTTATCTAAGTTATTTTATACATTTTCATGTGATTTTATATAAATGTGAAGATATGTGCTAACCAACATGATTAGCCTTTTTTTTGTAGGTTTTGATGATTTTTGAGGAGCTAATCCATGAGTTGGTGAAGTAGAGGCTTGGAACGGAATCAACACGCGAACGTCGGCAAAGAGGAGGCACAAAACAGCCCACTTCATGCTGGCAACGTGCCATGGCAGGCTGGCTACGCGACAAGGAGGAGGCAACGCGCTGCCCAAGCAAATAAGGTTAATGCTGCCAACGCAGCAGGTGCCGCCGAGGCTGATTTTCGGTGTTGTTCCAAAGGAGTTTCTCGCGATTCCTCCATGTCATGGAGGCAGTGCCCGCGATACACTCCGTGACACGGGAGCCGTTCCACGACAGGCCAAATTACGCACGTGCTTCCGCTTACTATAAATAGGACCCTAGCTCCTAATTCCGTGGGGGTCACGATTTTATTCTCGAAAACTCTAGGAGGAAGGGAGAAGTGGGAGAACTCATCTAGGGTTTGTCAAATTCCCTTCTCATCTACCAAATTTTTGTAAGTATGTAGTTTAATAGTAGTGTAGTAGTATATTAGAGTAGTTTTACTAACATGAATGGCTAGAACCCTTCCTCTAGGGTTGAATGTCATGGATTATGATTGTGATTTTATGAAATTGATTTTGGAATTCAAGTTATTGATTGTTATTTTCGCCTTGCATTCTCCTGATTTGTTGGTTGTTTTTATGATTGATCACCATGAAAGCATATTTTTAGCTTGGGTGATAGCTTGAGAAGGCATTACCTCGGTCAGGACATGAGAATGTGAGGAGCATGATTTTAATCTAGGGAGAGATTCTGCTTGGATAGAAATATACCTAACACCTGTCTTGCTGACACACGGGGTTATGAAAGATCAAATTGGGATGTCACATCACTACTCAAAGAAGTAGTTGTGAGGCTAAGTTAAAGTTAAATGGTTAGACGCACGAAAGTTCCTAATCATTTCCCGTAAAACCACAATATAGTTGATTGCCTGCGACTAGAAAAATTAAAATCCTCGGCCACAATGATGGAGTGAGGCTAGATTGCCGTGTTTAGAGGATCGAAAGACCATGAACATGCAATTCTAATTATGTGAAATAACAATCGATAGTTCCATGCTTGTTCCATTGCAAATCGTATTATCGCATGATTATCTGGTTTTAACTCTATGTTGCTCCTAGAGTACTTTCTTAATATTTCGTTGACCCAAACTTAGACTTAATTTATCTCAATCGAAATGTCTATCACCAACACTTTAGATATTTAATATCACACTAGAAATGGATAGTTAGGAGGAATGGGTCCACCCCCGTAGGTTCGACAATCCGGTTCTTAAAAAGGGCCACTATTACTTGCACGACCCATACATTTGCGGACGCGCCGATGTGAAAAGAGTCATCAAATTATTGGCACCTCGATGCGGGGCACGCGCAAGTTCAACTCATATGCCACTTGGCCTATTCTTCAACGAATCTGGTAAGGCCCAATGAATCTCGAACCGAGCTTACCTTTCGTCAATCTCATCACCCTTTCATCGGAGATACTTTCAGAAATACCCACTCATTCACATCAAATTCTAGGCCCCGCACGCATTAAAAGATACGATTTCTGCGGCTCTGGGCAAAGCCGCAGGGCGTTCTCTAATAAGTTTTACCTTCTCCTCGATCGTTGAATATCCTGCCTAATCAACGCCGACTCTCCCACTTCAACCAGCTAACCGCACCTGCATTTTCGCCCATACAAGGCCTCAAAGGGCGTCATCCGGATAGCCGAGTGATAGCTATTATTATAAGCAACCAATTAGTGAAAATTGCTCATCCTAGCTACCTCCAAAATCTAGCACAAACGCTTGTAACATATCCTCGATCGTTTTAATTGTACATTCTGCTTGCCTATCTGTCTGAGGGTTGAATGCCGTGCTCAAATTAATCTGCAATCCCAAACCTCTCCGAAATGATCGCCAAAATCTAGCGGTAAATTGTGCTCCTCTGTCGTGAGATAAATAGATACCGGAACACCGTGTAATCTAACTATTTCTCTAATATACAAGCCTGGGTATAATTCGGCAGTAGAAAATAGCTTTCACCCGGCAGGAAATGGGCTGATTTCGCTGCCTGTCAACTATTACCCAAAATGGAATCATGTCTATGTCCTGTATGGGGTAATCGCTACAAAGTCCATGTTCACCGCTTTCTATTTCGAGAGAGGCATAGCCATGTCCCGAGTTAACTCTCGCCTGGTTTCTAGTGTTCCGCTACTCGTTGGGCGCTAGACATTGGCTACAAATTCGGCTATTTTCGCATTCTGGCCACCAGTAGATTTCCTTGATATCATGGTACATTTTCGCCGCTACTCGGGTAGAGAGAATAGCGGTCGTAATGTACCTCATTTTATAACGACGCGGAGCCCCCAAATATTTGGAACACAAAGGCGGCCCTTACATCGCAGCACTTCATCCTCGCTATCTGAAAATCGGGCGCTTTCCAATGCGACTGGCCCTTGCCGGGACTGTGTCAAGATCTTCATACTCACGTTTTACCTCCACAACTATCAATGAAGACACAAAGTGGTGTCCCACTACGCTCGTTGTCCTCTCAAGCTGCCATACCTAATGGCTAGGCTGGTTAATTGATGTATTTTTCTGACCAACCCCGCTGCTCGGGCTGCAAGTAGGCAAAACTCCCTACAGATTTATGGCTAGGGGCATTTGTTACTACATTGGCTCTTCTTGATTGATGCAATATTCACATTTAGAGAACTTGGTATATAATTGTCGGTCATAGTGGCTTATCATGCCGAGAAATCGGATAGGTAGTCCACCTATATAGAGCTTATCTGGCCTTCCGACCGCATGCTAAGGCTATTTGTTGCTGGGATAACTCGAACTACCGTCCGCACACCATGTGCCCGTATTCCGATCGCAGGATCCCGATAATGATCATGATCCCTATTAACTGGCCGATAACCTTGAATAACCGAATAGCCGGGTTGAATGACCCGAATGTCGCAGTAGTCTAACGATGCTCTAAAATGTCCTACTCGACATTCGTAACTCATGCATAATCATAGGTTGCATGTTTCAACTGCTTTTGTTCTCCTAATTGAGAAATTGTAGAGTTGTGCTTATTCGACTTACTCGTGCGATCCGCCCTCGATCTTCATAGGGAACCTACTGATCTCCTTGTCTTAGTTAAACACTGTGCTAGCAGAGTACTACCAATTCTCTACGCCTTGTGCGTATCCACTTGGATTTATACTACTTTTCCGGGAAATGCACTTATGAGCCATTCTATAAAGACTCGGCTCCCGCTAGGGCTCTATATTTCAATATCTTACGAGAACCAATTGAGGTACTAGTCCGTCACCGACTACCGATGTGGATCCTTTCTGGGGTACCCACGGTTTGTCTGACTGGGACGGCTGGCTGACTTGGTGAGGTATTCCATAATAACCGCTAGGTTGACTAAGGTCGACTCACCTACAAGGCTTGGTAATGATGTACGACCACCTAACATACTAGAAAATTCTAATATTGCTAACCTCTGGAGTATGCTTAGTCGGTCGTTATTTCTGGTTCTGGCACATGCAATATCATTACTGGTCTTTGGGATGCTTTCCTCGCTAATACAGCGCCATCTCGGTCGTTCCCTTATCTGTGTGCTACTAATTCTGGTAAGCTTCTAAAGTCTAGATCTGGCAACAAACATATAAGTCCATTGACTCAATAAACTGAGAACTGGGAAAATTTCTATGGCTTCATACGTGAATCACACTTAACCTGAAACTTCTCTTTTTTTTTGGCGAGGGTCTCAGGAAGGCAATCTATATATATACTTCCTAGCAACAACTTAATCAGGTGATTGTAACCCCTATTGCGCCTTCCTCGCGCATACCGTTATCCGTACATATATATATCAACAACTACGTACAATACACACTGAATTCGTGAGTGATACGTAATCTCTGACATGCTTTACTAAATACTCATACTGGGCACATGATATACCGCTTCTATGGTCTAAGGATATCTCCTATTCTCTCGTATCATTTCATTGATTTTCATCCCATTCTCGAAGCAAAACATATGCGCTTTAATTATGGTCCGCCTGCTTAAATTCCGCTATTCTTGCAACATGGGATCAACATCCTGAAATCCTGTGGCCCTTATTTGTAATATAATACATCACACTGTCTACTGGCCCATTCCACGCGGCACGGATTAGGAGTCCCCGTGTCGGCAATTTCTTTATTCGTATGATTGTACCTAAACATTCTCAACCGGCAATCTTACCGTCTCTAACTGTCAATCTGAGGCTTAGTCCTTAATACAACATATTCTATCAATCTGGGGTGATTCTAATTTCCCCACAAAATCTGGTATTCCTAAGCCTTCCCTTATCTTGCTTAAGCCGAGCCTGGTTCAAGGTACCGCCTTACATTGTTAATAAGATTACCGGTCAAGTCCCAGCTTATACTTCTTCGGCTTGCAGTCAGACCCATCTGATCACTACGACCCTCCCTACATTTCGGTATCACGGCCAAAATCAATAACTATTATCTTGTAGGTATATCTTGCCGTTGTTAGCGATTATGGCGGACTTGGTCTTTTCTCGACTCGAACTTGACTATTACTCGAAGTCCATCACTGACGGATCTTCTATGCCCACTTTGAGTAAGCTAGAGTCTTACTTGCTCTTCTGACTTATTACGATGAGGGTCTGCAATAAACTTACGTAATCATAGCTCTTTACGCTTAACACTTTCTCGAATCAACCAATCCGTCTTCACTTACTACTGATTTGGGCAACCTCACCTCACCCTTATGCCCTTTACATTACTGGAATCAAAATTAAGAGGTAGGAATAGCCTTTTCTGGCTGCAACAAAACGAAGACATGGAACTCTGCATCATTACCTGAAAGGATGGAGGTGGGAATCTTGCATTTCCTCTTTTCACACTTATCTCGATAATCTAATATTGTCTATTATCTTAATCAGATCATATATATATAACAAATAAATCAACTCATTTATATGCTATGCTTCTAACTTCCTACTGTGAAGTATCGACATACCGGGATGGTACCGATAAAGGTATCACATTAGAAGGTCCCCGTACTCCCTCCTACTACCGTAGTTGGTCTTGTAACTGGCCGTGCCCTCTTCTGCCGCTATATCCAATCTTCGCCAGTGATAGGGTGTTGCTGATCTGACTTTTGTATCTGTAACCAAAGAGTATGATAAGTTTTTACGGACTCAACTCCTATACTATACCGCTCATAGCACGACTCAATGAGAAGAAAGAGTAACCATCCTATCATGCCTTGTAGCCTCCCCGCTTATAGTATGTGGTACAACACATCCATAGACAAGACTCTACTTAGCACGGCTTGCACTCGGGACACGACTCCGGCTTCGATACCAAGTTTTTCACGCCCACCTTTGGGGGTATGACCTGCACCTCGTGCCCTATCGTGACCTGACTCTGCTAAAACCAAGAGCCTAAGCACATCTGGTGTCCGGCTGGCTCTATTTCAAATTCCTGAATCAATCAGCAATATAACGGCTGTAAATACAGCCTCCAAATTGACTAGGCCTATAGCCACTTGTCCTCAGAACATCAACTAACCAGAATCTTACTCTTATAGGGAAAAACTATGCGGGCCGACAAGGCCACCATGCCGTCTAGTTATCTTTAACTCAACATAATGAAATACTGTATATCTACATGACCGGCAAGGTCACCACTACTATCTGAAACGCCCCAAACGTCCAACACAATCAACGACACTAAACAACTTCAACAAAACGCACGGCCTCTACACGACCGCACAACTATATACAGAGATATATATACACAACTGCAATCCTCTATGGAATACTGATAAATTGGTGGGGATAGGGCCCTGACCTACCCATACTCTTTACATAAAAGAAAGGAAATAGACCTCTAGCTGTCTAGCTCCGGATGACAGGAGTTGATGACTCAATGAGCTGGCCGGAATCACGAGGGATCGGCTCGCCTATGGGTACCGCAGGTAATGCAGCGCCCCAAACGGGCGTCAGTACCACCGGTACCGAGTATGCAAAGAACTGAAAATACTCCAAATATAAACAACATAATAGAAGCTTTTGAAAATGGAAAATATCCGGACTGTAAGAACCGCTGTAATTCCAATCAAACTTTCCTGTACTGTGAGTAAGGTAGGAACATACTTGTCGACGTGGCGATCCGTCTATTATATAATATATAACATATAAGTACATATATAACAAGCAAGAACCAATACCAGCCCCATGTCGGAAGGTGCCAACCAATCAAACAATCTAATACCCCTACCCGGTCAAACCATCAAAAAATAAGTCACTCCACTCATCTACTAACTACGAGCACCTCTACCAGCCCCTAGGTCTCCTGCTTGGGCTATGGCCTCTAACATAAATAATCGTGTTTGAGTCCGGAGGACTCCCAGATCGTATCTATAATCGTAACTGTATCTCGAAATTTGTTCCCCGGGCGCGCACAATAGGGTAAACCTGTACCGCTATGCCGATCACCCGATATGGGGAAAGCTTCATCCCATCTTCGTCCTATCATGGACGGCATGCCACTCCTGAGTGACGTATACCCACCCGCTCGTGGGCTAATAGCTTAATAACCTGTGGGCGGTGAGGATGCTCAAAGGTGCCCTCACGACACAATCAGTCTCAATAATCAATAATCACATATATAGCATGTTTAAACCGAAAATACCATTCGTATTCGATTTCTTATTCTAAACTCTTTCTGTGTTATAATACTGAATCTCGAGATCTTATTCGAATGTATGGCTATACCGAGCCAAGATGCTATCCGACTGCATGGCTATATTGTAGCCAAGATGCTATCCGACCGTATGGCTATACCGTAGCCAAGGTACTATCTCGGCTCGTATGCTATACCGTGAGCGCATATTATCCGCCCAGCTTATTCTAAAAATATGTCATATTATTATAAAACATGCTTGCTAAACGCATACTAGCTAAATCGAGTCTCGAAATAATCACATTCGGCCATTTGGCGCCGCTTCACTAGCTTTCTCGGACTCAAATATGATATAATAACGCAAGACAAGTTTTACTAAATTCGCACACAATCCTCAATATTCGACTCCGGGAATTCTATTACGGAGTTTACTGTTTTATACTAGGCTAAAGTTACTACTTGTCGAAGAAAAACCGGCTTTACATACCTTCTTCGGGATTATCCGACTAACGGGCGTAAATCCGACGCTCCGGCTATTTCTCCTAACCGCATTCACATATATTTCAATTAGAATCCGAATACACTAATATTCTGAAGAAACATCACTTTTGATATATATATAGCCCAAACTTTAGGCTTATCGAAAACGGTCGAAAACTCACTATTTCTCGAAAGTCCGTAAGGGAGAAATACTCACTTTAAGGCTAGGAGTACATTGGACACTAATTTGGAGCAATTCAATTTACCTTATCTTGGTAGCACGACAATTTTCTGGCCGAATTTCACGAAACTAAATCCGTAGGGAATGCTCACTGCCAAATACCTCGGTATCCGAGGTTAATTCGACTTTGGACCGCGTTTGGCGCAGCCGTAATGGGATGAATATTAGTAGGAGATCTCGCTTCCCCTTCTCTCTAATTACTCTCTGTTTTCTACTGGAAATTATAAGGAAATATTAAAAAAACCGAAGTTGGGCCTTATATATAATTGGGACTTATGTCGCATCAGGGAAATGCGAGATTATAAGTCTCATTTTGCCTTGCGATGCGCCGACTCTTGGCGCTTGTCCGATCTTTCCTCGGCCTTTTTCTAGCATGTATGGCATTCAAAACTTTTAACCAACATGCTAATAGGCCATCTACATGTCAAGAATTTATGGGGTAACAAATTAAAACTTGAGACTATATTCACGAATACTATGCGTCCCGCTCTAGTACAAAACCTAATTAGCTCGAACCCGTTCAAGTTCCCGGTAAGTACCGATTCGTGAAGGCTAGGGGATTTAGGCTCAAAACCTATGGGCACTATAGCTCTCAAAAGTTCCCTTGACCCTACCATTAATTTTTAACTATTTATTTTGAACGTCACTGCTCGGGCTAATATTTTAAATGCTTTCTCAAAATCTCATCCCTTGATATACCTAAAGGTACTAAAGAAAAGTCAAGGATCAATAACTCTACATTCTCTTAGCTTTATCGAATCGAAACAATAGAGGGGCTGAATCCCTTCCTACGCATTCCGACCGGAACTTGGAGTAACTATGGTACAAGGAATGGGAAACTTTCTTCTGAGCCAATCTATTTCTCGGATCGATTGTGAGAGCGACTAAGACACTTTCAATCATCAATGTCAATAAATCTCATAGCCATATTTCTTACTCCATGGCACATTGGCCACTACGGGAGAGGAAGCCTTCGTGGCACGTTACCATCGTAGAGGGGGTCTGCTGTTTAGCCTCCCTCGCAACGTCTGATGCGGCGCTTGTCCGGTCTTTCCACGGGCCTTCTACATGTGGCATTCTAAAACTCTTAACCAACATGCAAATAGGCCATCTAAGGTCAAGAATTTACTTGGTGTAACAATAACGGTCTGCAGCTGCCTCTAAAAGCTGACTAGGCCGGAGGGGCAACATCTCTCCCTCGAGACCTTTCCCAACTCTCAACAACCATCTTTGGAGAATATTTTGATTGTTGATTGTACTTCAATACATAATCCTGCACAGTCATATTATTCTGTTTCAAATTGACAAACTCCGTAGCCTTTTCTTCCTCAATCCCCGAAGAAAGAACCTATCCGTAAACACAGTCACAAACTCATTCCACTCACTAGACTTGTACTAGCCTCTGTTGTCACGCCTGCCGTGGCAGGCATGACTAGAACATGGTGCCCTACTAGACCCTCGGATCGTTGGACTACCGAGCCTAAGCACTTCTAGTGCCAGCCAGCTCTAATTATGGACAAGTGAAAACAACGGGCTATATAACGGTTGTAAATACAAAAACCCTCCGACCGACTAGAAGGCCTATAGCCACCTTTTAAATATAACAAAGCAATCAAAACAACTGAGCATAAGGGAAATCATGGTACGACAAGGCCACCATGTTGACTAGTTATCACCGAAAAGTATAATCAAGTGCTGAACATGGTTATGACCGAAAAGGTCACCAATGATTAACCGAACAAGGCCCCACACGCTATCACATGCAAACTGAAACATACATACGTCCCCACACAACCGGTACAACCAAAGGGAATATACAATCTGAAAGCCACTAAAATAATAAGATGGTCGGGACAGGCCCCCGGCCTACCCACATTACAAACAAAAAGGGAAGTAAACTCTTTAGCCGTCAAGCTCCTGGACAGGTGAGCCGAAACTCGTACGCCGGCTAGAACTACGAGGATCTCGCTCCTCGTCTTTGAGTACCTACAGGCAGCAATGCAGCGCCTCAAAATGGGCGTCAGTACCACTGGGTATTGGCATGCTAGAAATAACTGAAAATAACTTAAAGAAAACAATAATACCGATAGATACCGAAGTAATAGGAGACGTGGCTTAGATTGACCGAAAAGAGTGTAACTTATCAAGAGAGTAAGAGCTGTTCTATAATATGTTGGTCTACTTTCTATATATTAATAACTAACACAACATAGCATACAAGAACCTTACTAGCCCCATAAGCTGTAAGGTACCAACCAGCACAAAATCTATACCCCTACCTGTGTCATACCATCCACCTAGTAACTATGAGCATCCAAATGCTCCCCGGGTATGCAAACATGGGCTCGCCGGGCCCCGATTATAGTTGTATCTAAGTCCGGAGGACTCCTAAAAATATGAAATTTGTAATTCAAAACCGAATCCGCACCCCGAGCACAAGTCTCGATAGGGGGTGTGGTATAGTGCCGACGTTCGTTATGGGGATCCGCATCCCATCTTCATCCGCGGGCGGACGGCATGCAATCTCATAGAGAGACATATCCACACCCTCTGGCGGGAGAGTCGACTGCAGCTATTAACCCCGGGGGCGTTCTGGGCAGCTCTAAGGGTGCCCAAGATGCAACAATCATGTCTCCACAGCATAGCAATAACCGCATGTAATATATATATATTGAATCTTATAATATTTATATTCTGGTATTCGTTTCTGAATCTCATACTGAAATATACTAAATCTCGATACTGAAATATGATGAATCTTATACCGAGATATACCGAGTCCGAAATAATATTTCGGAATATTCTCATTGAATTATACTGCTTTTTTACCGAAGTTTCATATTGAACATCGTGATAATAATTCTAACATGCTTATTGAACTCATACTGAATATAATATACCGCTTCGAAACATTCTACCGGAATTTGTACTATTTTGCCAATTAATCGAACTACTAGCTTGCCGAAAGAAACCGGCTTTATATACCTCAACCGCCACTTTCCGACATTAGCCGCGTAGCTCGGCTAGTATTCAACTATTTCTCCCAATTGTATTCATATTCATGAAAGAATAGAATTAATTCTACTATTATTTTGGAAAGAAACCATACTTATGGATAAACCTACTGCATTTCTTCGACTTATCGAAGAACGACTGAAAGCTCGCTATTTTGAGGTCTAGAAGGGAGAAATACTCAACTTTAATACCAGTATATTAACACTAGTTTGGAGCAATTTCAATTTACCTTTGATACTGCGGAGACGCATGATTCGCCGGCCGAATTTCACGAAACTAACCCCGTAGGAATGCTCCCTACAGCCTTATACTTCTCTACCCAAAGCTAATTGTAGTTTGACTACGTTTGACGGCGTAAACGAAAGGAGATTTATGCTGGAACCTTCTGGCCCTCCCCGTTCGTTCGTTCTCTCGGAAATGAAGAATGAAATGACAAAATAAACCGAAGTAGCTTTATATACTTTGACCTGAACCCCCTTTAAGTCGCATTTGTCGAATGCGATTTATAAGTCGTATTTTTCAAATGCGATTTATAAGTCGTAATTTTTCAAATGTGATTTATAAGTCGCATTTGCCTGCGACGCTCCGACTTGGTGCTCTGGGTCTCTCCTGGGCCCTTTCCCTCGCACGTATGGCATTCTAAAACTCTTAACCAACATGCGAATAGGCCAACTAAGTGTCAAGAACTTACTTGGGTGTAATAAGCATTTCCTCCTTTAATTATCTATACCATAATTGAGCCACCCCTATCAACTGATAAGAAGCCAGGGCTGCACTTTTGATCGAGGTAACACCCATGATTTAGGTGATCTTTGCAAACTTATCAATAATGTCTTATAGGTCCTCATCTACCTTAGACCCATAAAACTTTGGGGGATTCATCCGATTAAAATCCTAGACTCTAGCAGTAGTTTTAGGCCCATTTGAGTTGGCCGGTAGGATGGCTTGCTAGTTGTCCTGGTTGGTCACTACTTGAGCGAGCCGTTAGATAGCAGCTCAAAACTCAGCATGCATCACTTGATCTTCTGAGGGGCTGCTGGAGCTAGTGGGGCTTGCTAGTTGGTGTCATTGTTCCTCCTTTCATTTACTCGGGAGGTATTGTCACCGAAAATGGCAGAGCACAAAAGATAGAATGACAATTTAGAGTTTCACACCTACACACGATAAGAATAATGCAAGAAAGGGGATATTCCTCAAAACTCCTTGTAGCCTCTCCCTCATAAGTGTGGGGAGCTTTACACCTATAGAGAGACTCTACATGAAACAAGTTTTGAACACCCTAGGACACTCTAAATCTAATTCTCTAATACTAAGTTTATAACGACCCGAAGCCTACACCCTGGCGCGACATAGTACTTAGAGTCACAAGTGACCCCAAGCTAACCCATGGCATAGAATATTGTTGACATACTAGAATTAACTAGAAACTGAGCTGAAGCTACCGAAGTTTAAAATAATCTTTTAAGAAAAATGATAAAATCTGGATAAAGTATTGGAGTTTCAAACAACATTGACAATAATAAGCTGAAATTGATACTATGCTGTCTCAAAGCTCCTACTAACATATCAGCTGCTGGGGCAAGCCCTTAGCTAACTCTACAGTCTAACACTCAAAATGACATAACTGAAATAAAAGGACTCTGATCCTCAGAAGAAGAGGACTCACCACTACCGCTGCTGGATATCGCTAGGGGGAACTAACTATGATGTTGAGGCTTGGTACCTGATCTTATATCATAAAATGATATAGCATCTAGAAAGTATGCGATCAGTTCTTGGAATGTACTGAGTATGCAAGATATAAAATGAAACATAAGCATATTGATAAATCATAAACTATACTAAGATACCATGCAAAGACCATATTTTAAATCATAAATATTGAAAATAGTATGAAAATCTAAGATACCTGTAAGAAATAATAAATCGATTGAAGGTCATAAGCATATCTTTAACCTGAAAGTGCTGACTGGATTGGGCTGGGGACTATGACTGTACTATACTGTGGAAGAGTCACTAACCGACATGTAACCACGTGAGCTCAACATGGAGTTCAATGTTTACCCCCTATAGATAGGGACCACCGTATTCTTGCCAAGGTGTAATGACCTGACCGTGTGATCACTAATCAAAAGACCCATTCGGGTTATATTCTATGATGTCACATAGTTATGTGAATCTAGGTGTGTTGAACCCTCGTCGCTCAAGTACTACTCCCAACTAAAAACACATAATGTATATATATATATATATATATAATTGTACTATATTGATAGCTCAAACCTGGTATCCTAAAGTTAAGTCTGAACTACTTCTCTAGAAGTGTTCGGAGAGCATAAAGGACCTGATAACTGAGGGTACTTAATATACCGATAAATCGATAATAATGATTTTTGATAATATTGTTGTTACTAAGTATACTTAAAATGACAGAAATACTATAAAGCACAATGCACAATTCCATGATAAAATCATGTCAAATTCAAGATCATGTGAGACATACCGTATAGCTGAAAAATACTCATCATGAATATATAATAATTTTAATCATGAGTCCGACATCGTAGAGAGACAAATAGGGAATTTCAACATTCAGTAGGAAAAACCTAGGTGATGATTTCTTAGAACTTCAAGGATAGGGTTACTAAAATCCACAAAGAACATCTTCTTCATCATCGATCATGCTCTTTTTCTTCATTTCAACTACAACCGACAGAGGGGGATCAACCAATGTCTTTCACCTCCTAGTCATCACAGCCATTTAGTGACCACCAGTTCTGGACTATGTTGCTAGGTAGTCTACCCTTTTGCGTAGGGTTCATGGATGCTAACAGCCAGTTCTAGTCAGCCGTTTGATCTCGCTTGATAGCCATAGCTCAGGATCTACTCTCTCGACCCATGGTCAATAGATCATTACGGATGTCTTTTCAACTGATCATCTGTGGATCTCACCTTCTTTATAATCTCATCCATCATGTTTCCAACTTTGATTGTCCAGCCTCCCTCTCACATGCATTCGGAGGTACATACAATCCTGCTCGATCATTATGGTAACCGTTATTCCTTCTCCAATCTCTCTCACGCTTAAAACCTCGCCTTATCTCTATACCTATTCCGATTGTACTGTCTCGCATTAGTTCCAACCTTGCCTCTAGAACCTTGTGCCAAGTTTCTTGTCCAGATGGACGTTTGCTTGAAACCCGCCTACTTGGATGTCCAAGAATTATGCCTCCTCCGGGAATCTTAGTGGTCGTGCCCTGGCTCATATCCATGTGTCCACACTGCATACCTTTCTAGATCCAGCTCCCATATATGTTTAGTGTTAAGTCCAATGATAAAGCCCATATGAGCTTACCCCCGGTCACGTTCTTTTTTGCTTCTTTTGTTATTCAAATAAACCAACAACATATGTACCAGCCACTACTTTACTTCCGAAAGTGTTCCATGCTCTGTTTATTTTTTGTCACTCAATCAGAATAGTGGCAGCGTACTCCCGCCAGGCTCATCGCTGCCTCCAAACAGGCTATAAATCGGCATTACTTTTGTACTCGTTGTTCAATGATATATCAAAAATCTCCAACAAGCCATTATCAGGAATTTTGTGGTCTTGGAGCACTTGGTCAACTTCTTGAACCCCAACCAGGTTTCTGTGAAGTGACATAGTCTTCAGTTGTTAGAAGTTATAGATTTCGTCCTTTAGCTACAACATCCTAGAGGGTGGAAAGAATATCTCAGAAAAGCTGGCCGGAGCTCCCTCCAAAGTGTTAATGGAGTCATTAGGTATTCCGATAACCATAAAGTGGCTTCCTATGATGGAGACAAGGAGAAGAATTTGTAGCCTTATAGCATACTAGCTGGGACTCCGGGCAATCTATATGCCTTGCATATTCCCACAAAGTTCATCAGTGCGTGTTTGCATCATCAAATATAAGACTTTAAACAATTTCTTTCATGTACAATAATTGGATCATGGTGCGAAAGATGTCAAATTTTTCCCAGAAGGCAATGGTGCAGGTACAATAGCTCCGGTTGACCCAACTTCATCAATGTCCAAAGTTATCCTCATAGAAGAATTGAGGGGCATATTTGACCTCTGTCCCTCATGCATGGTAAATGCATTGACAACTCATCTTGACCATCCTCCCGCATTGTGAAGTACATCTTTCCAAGCTAGCTCGATTTTCCTAGCTTCTTCAACAATACAAGGGCATCTCTCTGCTCTTTGGTTCTCCACTCTTCATAGTGTTCTTTGAGTTTATATCCAAAGGAATCGTGGGGTTTCCACTCAACAAGTACTTGGCATTCACCAAGATAACTTTGGATATCCAAAATCAAAAAGAAAATGTAATTTAGTAAATAACAACCAAAAAAGTCAAATACAAGAAATTAGTCTAACTTAGCTGTATTCTACATGAAAGTAATTTGGATAATGTCAACCAAACTTACTATAAAAGTATGAAGTGGACATTATCAATAAAGAATCAAGAAGAGGTTGGGGTCTAATCCATAGGGAATATGTAACATTCAGATTCACTGCCGGTACTTGAACTTGTTGGCGAATTATCTCCAAATTGGAGGGTTTCAAAGAAAACAAAATTAAAGCAAGACAATAATAGTGATTGATATCAAAGATTTTAAAACAACCAGGGATAAGTGTTCATGATCATAATCACTTGAAAATAACACTTAGACAACCCCAATGCTTACTTGTAGAACTGATAATAGGGTTAATCCAAATGACTGCTTCACCCTATTAGATTACTATACTCCAATACTGTCAGGTCTCATGAGCGATTTCAAACTAAACGCTTATTAATATGCCTATAAATTTAACTATCTTGGCGACCACAAGAGCAAGTTAATACAATGATCACAAAGACCAAGGCTTTTTTGTTATACTCCTTTTCCTAATTCTACTTTCTAGATTCAAGCAAGAACAATTTAGGCAAGTCCTAACGATGTACACCATTAAGAAACATTAAGGGATGAAGAGAATAAAATACAAGCGTTTAGCATTGGTTAATCATTTTTGTAAAATCTTATTTATTATTCCACCTCCATGGTTCCCACGACCCTAGTTGTTGTGGCTTTGCCTCATCATTGTAAGGTTACAATTAGAATTATAGACAAACACATAATTAAATACTTACAAAGAGAATGGAAGAAAAACCTAATTTGAATATCAAACAGCTGAATTCATGAATGTATGTAATAAATAGTTTGATCTAAGACTTGCTTCCAAAAAGATAAAATTACAAATAAATATTCTTCACATGTCTCATTTTTTTTGTTTTCCCTACTAAAATAAAACATAAAGCTTATTTATTCAGATATTAGAAAACCTTTTCCAAGCTAACAAGTAATTTTCCATATTTGGTACCGATCAGACATGGCCGATTATCATGGCTTGAACTATAAGACTGCAGGGCAGTGATTGTAATGGCCTGGATCACTATTATACATCTCGGGTTACTACAGATTTGTCTTAGTGTTGGCAGGCTACTACAACTCAGAGTAAAAGTCTTAAGTGTCAGACAATGCATTTGTGGTTTGGCCTTTATATCCTGCACATCTTTCCTCAAATTTTCCACGAAGTGTTGTGGTACGCCTTGTACCTTCTTTCCTATGATCATACTTTTATTTTTGTGTTTGGATGTCTCTGAAAAGTCACGAAGATTTATCAATCACACCATGGCTCATGGTATGGGTCGAGGTAAGAGCCACGACCGTGAGTTCACCAAGATTAGCAGATTTTGATAAATTTCTTCTAAACAATTCCCATGACTTCAGTTATGGCTCGTACCATCTTTTGTATGGCTCGTACTGAGTTCTGTTGCTCTCTTTATCTCCAACCTTTAGACTTTCACCAAAAAGTTTTAGTATTTGTTCAGATAATCATGGCACACACTATTTAGATTTCAGCTTATTGTTTTATGCATTTTATGCCTCTTTTTGTACATTTATTCGCTAACACCTATTTTCCTGATAATCAAAGTAAAAGTACCTCACTGTAAACATAATGTCAAATTCCATTTTCAGTTATAAAGCATCAAAGTGTTACAAACACACTGCAAATTATTGGGTGTTGAAGCACTGATCTTAGATTTTAGTAGAAAGCATGATTCTATTGTTTTCAAGATATAATTGACAATTACAATGGTTTCAAACATTAATTGAGCTCTCTAACTTTGCTTTTGCTTGAGAAAGGAAAGAGATAAGTAGGAAAGATTTCAATAGCAAGGATTTGTAGTTTTTTGGATCTTTCTCTTTGGAGGTAGAGACAGCTCTATACCTGAATTCAAACTCCAGCTATAGTTAGATCTAGAAATAGTCTAAAACCTCCTCAAGCATTGTTTGATTTTTCTTTGTAGATTTTTTCTTTGGGGTTGAGAAAATCCCAAAAGAGACACTTCTTTTGTTGAGAAACTTAGAGCGAGCTCAAACCCAAGGTCTATGCACTAATTGAATCTAAGGATCTTGGTCAATACTACCAAATTGATGCCCCATCAAATCCACACCCCTAGTATCTTATCTTGCTGGCAACAATCGTTTCTCCCCTTGCTTTTATTTAAGTTTACATTTAAAGCTATTCAACCTATTCCACATATTTTTATTTTATGTTTAGACATGATGCATTCTTGTGTGAACTATTTGACTAAGTTTGGTGAATCTAACTCAACTTGTGTATTTTCCCCAACTCTTTTGCAATACGTTTTTCAATGAATCAGCCGCCTTCTCTAAACGAGAGTTTTTTGATGTTATCAAAATGGCGCCATTTCCGGATTAAATTTGATTGATATTTATTATGTTGATTCGCATTTGCATCTGTTTTCTTTACGTTGTCTTTTTTGCTGATTTAATAGATATGAGCCACAATTAGTGATGCTGGGGAAGGTGGACAGATTTATGGATGAGACGAGCCAAAGGGCTCATGACGGGCCGTAAGTGACTCACCTACCTATAAGGGAATGCAAAGGTTCCATGTTACTAGCACAATGCTGATGTGTTGGGTGAGTTTACAACACTTTGACGCTTAAAACTAAGGAAATAGCATGAACTTAGGTATATATATATATGTATATGAAGCACTTTTACTTTGATTGTAGAAAATAAGTTTTGGAGCAAAAATGAGCAAAACAAGCCAAAAAATGCAGAAAATCAGCCAAGTTTAAGTCTTGGTACGAGCCTCCTTCATTGTAGGCGAGCCAACATTGAGGACTGTGGCAGTTAGAAGGTTGAATTAAGGGAGAAGGAAACATATGAATCTCACTACGAGTGGTACCAAGGATTTTATGAGCCGTGAATCGAGTCGTGGAATAGTTCGTAGAAATTTGCACAAAGGCAGACTATTGGTATGCATGGACTTATAGATCGTAGCATGAACATATGAACCGTACCATGATTCGTGGTGAACTTCAGAAGATTCTTCGTGACTTGGCGTAACTTAACGCAACAAATAGTATGAGTTGTAGGAAGAAGGTAGGAGTCGTATCCACAACACTCTCGTGGAAAATTTTAGAAGATGTCAGAGTTCTCAGTGTCAAACCATGAAGCATTGTATGACTCATAGGAATGTGGTACGAGTCGCACTGCATGCCAATACTTAGACAAATCTTCTATAGCCAAGGGACGAGGAGAAGGTGCACACACTGCAAATTATTGGGTGTTGAATAATTGATCTTAGATTTTAGTAGAAAGCATGATTCTATTGTTTTCTTCAAGAGAATTTGATAATTAATGGTTTCAAACATTAATTGAGCTCTCTAACTTTGCTTTTGCTTGAGAAAGGAAGATGAAGTTGGGAAAGATTTCAATAGCAAGGATTTGTAGTTTTTGATCTTTCTTTTGGAGGTAGAGATGGCCTATGCCCAATTCAAACTCCATTATAGGTTAGGATCTAGAATAGTCTAAACCCCTCCTCAAGCATTGTTTGATTTTTCTTTTGTAGATTTTTTCGGGGTTTGAGAAAATCAAAGCAGATACACTTTTTGTTGAGAAACTTAGAGCGTAGCTCAAACCCAAGGCCATGCACTAATTGAATCTAAGGATCTGGTCAATACCTGAATAAATTGATGCCCCATCAAATCCACACCCCTAGTATCTTATCTTGCTGGCAACAATCGCTTCTCCTTGCTTGATTTAAGTTTACATTTAAAGCTATTCAACCTATTCCACATATTATTTTATGTTTAGACATGATGCATTCTTGTGTAAATTAATTTACAAGCTTGCGACCTAACCTCTAATCCTTGTGTATTTGTCCCCAACTCTTTGTTGGGTTACATGTTTTTCAATGAACTTACGAATCTCTAACGTGGGAGAGTTTTTTGGATGTTATCTAAAATGGCGCCATTTCCGGGGATTGGAATTTGATTGACATTTATTTTTTGTTGATTCACATTCGTGTTGCATCTTGTTTTCTTTTACGTTGTCTTTTTTGTTGATTTAATAGGATATATATGAGCCACGTTAGTGATGTTGGTAGCGTGACAGATTTATGATGATGAGGATGAGCCAAAGGCTCATGATGTGGCTGGTGCTATTCACCTGCCCCAAGGGAGGAAGGGTGAATGCAAAGGTTCCATGTTACTAGCACAATGCTGATTTGTTATGAGTTTACAACACTTTTGACGCTTAAAACTAAGGAAATAGCATGAACTTAGGTATATTTATATGTATATGAGTACTTTACTTTGATTTCTTGTAGAAAATAAGTTTTGGAGCAAAAATGAGCAAACAAGTTAAAAATGGGGGTCTAAACAAGTTTAAGTCTTGGTACGAGCCTCCCTTCATTGTATGAGCTGCATGAGGACTGTGGTGAAAGTTAGAAGGTTGAATTAAGAGGAAGGAAACAGTGAGTCTCACTACGAAAGTGGTACCAAGATTTTATGAGTCAGAATCGGAGTCGGGAATAGTTCGTGAAATTTGGTACAAAGGCGTACTATTGGTATGGATGGGACTTATAGACTATATGAACATATGAACCGTACCATGATTCGTGTGAACTTCAGATGATTCTTCAGGGACTTGGCAGAACTCTAACGCAACAAATAGTATGAGTTGTAGGAAGAAGGTAGGAGTCGCATCACAACACTCGTGAAAATTTTTAGAAGATGTCAGAGTTCTCAGTGTCAAACCATGAAGCATTGTATGACTCATAGGAATGTGGTACGAGTCGTACCAGCCTGCCAATACTTAGACAAATCTTCTATAGCCAAGGACGTAGGAGAAGCAGGTACGACACTGCAAATTATTGGGTGTTGAATAATTGATCTTAGATTTTAGTAGAAAGCAGATTCTATTGTTTTCCAAGATATAATTGGATAATTAATGGTTTCAAACATTAATTGAGCTCTAACTGCTTTTGCTTGAGAAAGGAAGATGAAGTTGGGAAAGATTTCAAATAGCAAGGATTTGTAGTTTTTGGATCTTCTTTGGAGGTAGAGATAGTCTATACCCAATTCAAACTCCATTATAGGTTAGATCTAGAAATAAGTCTAAACCTCAAGCATTGTTTGATTTTTCTTTTTGTAGATTTTTCTTGGGGTTTGAGAAAAATCAAAGTAGATACACTTTTTTGGTTGAGAAACTTAGAGCGTAGCTCAAACCCAAGGCTATTCATGCACTAATTGAATCTAAGGATCTTGGTCAATACCTATCAAATTGATGCCCCATCAAATCCACACCCCTAGTATCTTATCTTGCCGGGCAACAATCGTTTTCTCCCTGCTTTGATTTAAGTTTACATTTAAAGCTATTCAACCTATTCCACATATTTTTATTTTATGTTTAGACATGATGCATTCTTGTGTGAACTATTTTACGAAGTTTGGTGAATCTAACCTCTAATCCTTATTTTGTCCCCAACTCTTGGCGTTACATGTTTTTCAATGAACTTCAGCCGCCTCTAACGGGAGAGTTTTTTGGATGTTATCTAAAATGGCGCCATTTCCGGGGATTGGAATTTGATTGACATTTATTTTTTGTTGATCTATCATTCGTGTTGCATCTTGTTTTCTTTTACGTTGTCTTTTTGTTGATTTAATAGGATATATATGTGAGCCACGCTAGTGATGTTGGTAGCGTGGATGCATTTATGGGATGACGAGGATGAGCCAAAGGGCTCATGGCTGGTGCTATTCACCTACCCCAAGGGCAGGGAATGTGTTCCATGTTACTAGCACAATGTCGATTTGTTATGAGTTTACAACACTTTTGACGCTTAAAACTGAGAAAGTAGCATGAACTTAGGTATATTTATATGTATATGAGGCACTTACTTTGATATCAGAGAAATAAGTTTTGAGCAAAATGAGCAAACAAGCCAAAAATGCAGAAATTCAGCTGCTCAGCCAAGTTTAAGTCTTGGTACGAGCCTCCCTTCATTGTATGAGCCGTATTGAGGACTGTGGTGAAAGTTAGAAGGTTGAATTAAGAGGAAGGAAACATATGAGTCTCACTACGAGTGGTACCAAGATTTTATGAGCCGTAACTGGAGTCGTGGAATAGTTCAGAGAAATTTGCACAAAGGCAGACTATTGGTATGGATGGACTTATAGATCGTAGCATGAACATATGAACCGTACCATGATTCGTGGTGAACTTCAGATGATTCTTCAGGACTTGGCAGAACTTCTAACGCAACAAATAGTATGAGTTGTAGGAAGAAGGTAGGAGTCGTACCACAACACTCGTG
>JACEIK010013025.1:13958-28818 GCA_018107945.1 Datura stramonium | reverse complement strand
TAGTCCAGTCCCTGTAGGATCGATACTTGGCTTACTTGAGCCACTTACTACTTGTTCGACCACGTGCACTTGCGTGTAGTCATCCAGACAGCCGAACAACATGAATTCTCATACATCTTCTATGGATTTTAAGACCCATCATGATTAATAGCCATGTATTCTTATGAAATTACTTTCAAGTTCTCGAATTATGTACTTGATATGGGAAAAACATGATTATAGAATTTCCACCATAGTTTAGCATAAATTTCGAAATAGAGCTTTCCTTAAATATTCACATGCTCTTACCATGAGCTCATTATATACGTGTAAAGCATGAGTCGATCATATGGGTTTCCATAAATCTAGAATATATCATTTAGTACATGGGTTTAAGCATGATTAGAACTTATAGGCTCGGGTGGATATGAAATATGTGTATGCTTTCACTATGATTTCGGGTATATGTTAAAGTATGACTTGGAACTATGGTTCTTATATGAATCTAGAATATATGACAATGAATTCGGGATTGAATTGTTATGAACTTCGTGGACAAAGCATGATTATGATCTTTCAGACTTTCAGACTTGTTGATAGTAGAAAGTAGCCCTGATCATACTTTAAGTCAATTCAGTATGATGTAATTAGTTGAACACGCAGGTCTCTAATTAGCTGAAGTAGCTTAGACTATATGAATGATTATCAGATTGGTACCTTCATGTAAAAGTTTTATCGGGACCCTCCATAGACGAGAGTGTTTCCCTCAGTCCAGTCTGGGATTCTTAAATAGCAGAGAATGTCTTTCTTAGCTCAGTCAGGGATTATCAATAGTAGAGAATGTCTCCCTTAGCTCAGTTAGGGATTCTCATTAGCCGAGAATGTTTTCCTTAGCTCAGTCAGGGATTCTCATTAGCCGAGAATGATTCCCTTAGCTCAGTTTAGGATTCTCAATAGCCAAGAATATTTCCCTTAGTTTAGTTAGAGAGTCTCAACAACATATAATATCTCCCTTAGTCAGTTAGGGATACTCAATAGCAGAGAATGTATCCCTTAGCTCAATCCACGATATCAGTTCAGCTCAGCTCTGTATAGTTTCAGAATTCAGTTTTAATCAGTGTTAGCAGAATTCAGTCTCAGTTATTAGCAGTTAGTCAGTACAGTGTATGATATCAGTTACAGCTTTAGTTCTCAGTATATGTACAGTACATGACCCTTATGCATCAGTTTGATTATACTTCAGTAAATGTTTTCAAATAAAAGCTTCATGTCAATATATATGTATCTTAGACAGGGTTGTTGTATTTCAGTTCAGTTATTTGTTTAGTGATGTACTCAGTTTACTTCCTTTTTGTATACTTGCATGTTTTAGTTTCTTTATGTTTCTCGCATACTGAGTACATTCCAAGTACTGACCGCATACTTTATGTGCTATATCATTTTATGATATAGATTCAAGTTTCCAGACTCAGCCACGCAGTTAAACACACTCCATTTCTATCATAGCTGATTGTGGTGAGTCCTCATCTCTCGAGGATGATATCTATGTTTTCCCAACTTTCAGTTATATCTCAGTTTTCAAATTTTAAGAGTTAGTTGGGGGCTTGTCCCAGTAACTCATCAGTGTAGTAGAGGTTTTCAGACTTGTATAAATAGATTCAACTTTTGTATCAAAGTTTATTTGATTATGTTCTATGGATTATGGTTAGACTCTTTCAGTTAGCTTCTGCTCAGTTATGATTCTATCAGCTGTTTTCTTACTAATGTTATGCTATGATCATGCCATAGGTCGGCTTGGAGCCTCTCCGGGTTTCTTGTCCCGTGTCTCGATCCGAGCCTATGTTCGGGTCATGAAAGTTACACTCGGTGCTCTCTTGGGCCAATGGAGAGAAAAGATTTTCCATCCTATCTATTATGCTAGTAAAACACTCAACAGAGCCCAAAAGAACTACACTGTCACAGAACAGGAGCTGCTAGCAGTGATCTTTACATTCGAGAAGTTTCGAGCATACTTGCTTGGAACTAAGGTGATCATTCATACAAACCATGCCGCTTTAAGATACCTGATGTATAAAAAGGATGCTAAACCCAGGTTGATTAGGTGGATTCTGTTGCTTCAAAAATTCGAGTTTGAGGTGAAAGACCGAAAAGGAACTGAAAATCAAGTAGTTGATACTTATCTAGACTAGAGTATGAGGTTGGGGAAATAGAGGAGATTGATATTGATGACACTTTCTAGACGAGCAGGTACTAGCTACATCCCAGGACTTGATTCCTTAGTTCACTGAATTTGCAAATTATTTGGTCAGTGACATGATCCTAGCGTACATAACTCCCCAGCAAAAGAAGAAGTTCTTATTTGATGCCCGAAGATACTATTGGGATGACCGTACTTATTTCACATTTTTGCAGATGGGATTATTCGTAGATGTGTGCCAGAGGTAGAAATGTTGAGCATTTTGGAGGCCTATCACTATCCCCAGTTAGGGGCCATCATAGTGGTATCCGAACTGCACATAAAATCCTGCAATGCGGGTATTACTAGCCCTCTATTCACCAAGGTGCCTATGATTATGCCAAGGCATATGATCAATGTAAAAGACAGGGTGGCATTAATCGAAAGCATGAGTTACCATTGACCCCTATTCTGGAAGTTGAGTTATTTAATGTATGGGGTATAGACTTCATGGGCCCATTTGTTAGCTTATATGGGATGAAATACATCTTGGTGGAAATGGATTATGTCTCAAATTAGTGGAGGCTATTGCACTACCTAATAATGAAGGCAAAAGTGTCACAGCATTTCTACGGAAGCACATATTCGCTAGATTTGGTACTCCCAAAGCAATCATCAGTGATGGTGGATCACACTTTTGTAACCGTCTCTTTAGAACCTTGTTGGAGAAATATGGTGTCAAGCATAAGGTGGCAACACCTTACCATCCTCAGTCAAGTGGGCAGGGGGAAGTCTCAAACTAGGAGATAAAGACTATTCTTGCCAAAATAGTGAATACTAATTGGACAGATTGGTCTAGGAAGCTCGATGATGCATTGTAGGCCTATCAAACAGCTTATAAGACCCCCATTGATTCATCTCCATATCATATAGTCTATGGAAAATCATGTCATCTTTCGATGAATTAGAGCATAAGGAATTATGGCCTCTGAAAAAATTGAACTTAAACTGTAATGAAGTAGCCAAGTCGAGACTTGACCAGCTCAATGAGTTGGATGAATTCTAACTTAGAGCTTATGAGAGTGCCACCATTTATAAAGAAAGAATGAAAATCTATCATGATAAGAATATTGCAAAAAGGGAGTTCAACACTGGTGATTTGGTTTTACTGTTAGACTCAAGGCTCCATTTGCATCTTGAAAAATTGAAATCTAGGTGGATGGGACCTTATAGAGTGGTGAAGATGTCCCATATGGTGCAGTGGGACTTGAGAACAAAGATGGAAAAAGGTTCAAGGTGAAAGGGCAAAGAATAAAGATATATCTATGAGAGACGAAGGAAATAAGAAGAATCGAGGCGATGTACCTTGATGATGCCTGAAAAATCACAAAAGTTACATCGTGCCGCGACATTAAACCGACGTTGGATTGGAGGCAACCCATGGATAGTGGAGCGCATAGTGCGCAACGGGTATGTTCCCTTCCTTCTGCTTTTGCATTCTATGCTTCAGGGATGAAGCATGCTTTTTTAAAAAGGGGAGAGGATGTACTTATACTTTTGAAATTTTGATTCGTCCGAGGGTTTTTCTTATTGTGTTTCTTTTCCCTCAGACATGCTATCTAGTAGAACCGACATGTTTAGTATTTTATTTTTGTGATTTTTGTTTAATTATAAAGTAGCTTAGGAGTACTCAGCCAATAAATTGCACTAGTTTTGAATTTGTAAAAATTGATCCTGTTTTAAAATTTTTTGATAATTAGCTGTGTACTTGTGATTGCAAAGCATGATTCTGGTGGATCTTTTTATGTCATTTAGTGTATTAGCATGAATAGTTTTTATTAGCCATGTATAAACCGGACAGGTAGAGTAAATACAAAATATGTACCATGAGTGAGTGTGGTCTAATACCTATTTCAATACTGTGTAGAGGATCTAGAACCTGCCCGGTTGGTCTTTACATAGGTTTAAGGATTGTTGGTTAGAAAAGGATCATAGGCCGTTTTTGTTTAGCCCATTTTTAGCTTAAATGATCCTACCAAAATGATATGATTCCCTTGGTCCCCAATTTGAGCCTTAAATGAACCATTTTTCTTTAATTAACCAATTAACTGCACCTATTTTTATATCAACTTGTTTTGACCCTGGTCCCTCCTTGGACATTGTGAACCTCGTGGCTAGAGTAGGGGTGCATAAATATTGGGGAGGTGAAAAGGAAGAGAAAGGAAAAAGGTGAAAATGAGGCGTGGTGTGACAAAAGAAAAAGAAAAAGAAAGAAGAATTAAAAAAAAATACAAAAGAGAGAATGAAGCATGAAAAGTTTGAAGAAACACACCACACTCATACAAGTGCATAAAGAGGGGTGAAAAGGGAGGAAAAAAGTGGAAAAAGCAAAAGGGTGAAAAAGTATAAAAAATGGAGTCATATGTATGTAGTGCCAAGAAGGGGTTTAGTCACTCAAAAGATTTCATATCTACCATACCCAGCCCAAAAGCCTACATTACAAACCAAAGAAAGTCCTATAGTGATCCAGCCTGACCATCTGACAAACCGAAGTAGAGAAAATAAGGGCGAGCCTATGGTATCCGATATGCGGTATTTGAAACTTTTTTGTGAGAGTGAGAGTCTTACTTATTCAGTCCCATGTTTCATATTTTACTATATCTGTGAGTGGGGGATTCATTTGCTGTAAGGGTACATGGTTTGTGTTTAGTTCTATCAATTGCCTGTGTGAAAAGCATTGGTGATGACTTGACTATTTGTTAATAGCTAGATGACATATCTTGATTCCTACTTATCATGTTTTGTGGTCGTTTCATATGTATGTGCTGATTTGGTTCACAGGAAAAAGGATAAAAAACTGTTTGAGTTAAAGTGCAAATTTTGGTTGATTGTTGGCTGTAGTATCCTAGGTTTATTTTCTAGTTAAGCGTCGTGTTTAATTTTTTTGTTTTATTTTCTTGAGAACATGCAAAAGTCTTAAGTTGAGGGTGTTGATGTGCTGTGAGTTTACAACACTTTCAACACTTAAAAATGAGAAAATAGTATGGACTTAAGTACGTTTATATAGATATAAGGTACTTTTACTTTAATTTCAGGGATAGCTGTTGGAGCAAAAATGTGTAAAAGGGGTATAGAAGTGCAGAAAATCAGCAAAAGTACAAGTCTCAGTACGAACCATACAGAGAATCGTGGTGAAAGTCAAAAGGCTGGATTAAGAGGAAGTCACCATACGACTCTCAGTATGAGTCGTACCAAGATGGTACGAGTCGTAACTAGAATCGTGGAATTGTTCAGAGAAATTTGCACAAAGGCAGTCTCCTATTAAGGGTGGGCTCATGAATCGTAGCACTCACATACGACCCATACCATGATCCATGGTGAGATTCAAGTAATTCTTAAAGACTTTACAGAACTCCAAACACAACAAACAGTATGAGAAATAGGAGGAAGGTACAAGGCGTACCACAAGACTCGTGGAAAACTTCAGAAGATGTCAGAGTTCTTAGGGCCAAGCCAAGGATGCATTGTATGACTCGTAGGACTATGGTACGAGCCATACCAGCCTACCAACACTTAGACAAATCTACAGTAGCCAAGGAAGTACGAGAAGCAAGTACGACCCGTACAATCCTGTTACAGGTCATAGGAGCAGTCGTGATGTAGTCGACGCTAAATATGGAAAATTCTCTGTTAGCTTAGGAAAAGGTTTCTAATGTTTGTATAAATACATTTTATGTTTTATTTTAGTCAGAAAACATAGAAAGGAAGTAGTAGACGTGTCATTAAAGTGTGAAGAAGAATTATTGTGAATTTTTATCAAGTTTTGAAGAGCAATTCTTAGGATCAAACCCTTGATTTCATCCATTGTTCTTGAGATTATTCTTTGATATTCAAAGCATTTTTTATACCAATTGTTGTTTAAGTATTCAATTATGTGTTTGTCTATGAATGCTAATTGTAATCTTACAATCATGAGAGGCTAAAACCTCCACAACTAGGGGTCGTGGGAACCATGATGGATTAACGAAATAGGGTTACACACAAGTGATTCAAAATCAATGCTAAACGCTTGTATTGTATTCTCTTCATCTTTAAACGTTTCTTAATGGTGTACAACATTAGGACTTGCCCGAATCCTTACTTGCTTGAACCAAGAGAAGTAGAGATTCGAAAAAGAGAATTATAATAAAGTCTTGGTCTTTATGATCATTGTATTAACTTGAGCTATGGTCACAAGATAGTTAAATTTGAAACATATTGATAATGGTTAGTTTGAAATCGCTCATAAAACTTGACCCGGTGATTGAGTATAGTCATCTAATGGGGACGAATCATTCGTTTGGATGAACCCTAGTTATTAGTTTTACAAGTAAGCATTGGGATTGATCATGTGTGTATAACTGAAGTAGTTATGAAACTATGGGGAATACTTACCCTGGTTATTTTCAAATCTTGATATCAATCACAATTATAATTTTGCTTGACCCCTAATTTGGAGATAACTCACCAACAAGTTCAAGTACCGGCATTATTTAAGATCTTACCCGATTCCTTGTTGGTTTGACCTCAACCTCTTTGTTGGGTTCTTTATTGACAACGTCCACTTTATACTTTGTCAGGAAGTGTAAGTTCGATCATTATCACCTATCCTCCAAGATGGAGGGGAGAACCTTTTTCACTATCAGTGAGAAATGTTTTGAGGTTATTAACATTACTGAAGACCATGTGAGATAGTTTATTCTTTATGAATACAACAGGAGGTTAGTTTGGAAGATTTGGATAGATGAGAAAAACTTAAGATGGGTTTGTGGAGCCATCAAGGAGGCTTCTAAGGGAGAAGGAAAGCTCTGTAGGAAGTGGGGCAGGAAAATCGAAGCTTACATTTACAGGGTATATCTGAATTTCAATAGTCATAGCAGATTCCTTTGAGCTGAAACATGGTTGGGTGACAAGAAATCATCCATTATTATTCCATAGATTGTAGACAATGGAGGTTGGGAAGACATCGCGAACAAAAATTTGAGATTTTTGTGGAGACCGACCTTACAGTACGAGAGATAGATCCCTAACTCTCAAGCAAGGTCCTATTACGATGTCTTGAGGATGGAAATGGCCGTCAATAGAGTCAAACAGATCCAACCAGGCAACTTCAGTTAACACCCTAGATAGTCTCAACTATCTCGACAAACATCTCATCGAATGATTCAATAATTCGTTCCATTCTAACCCAAACCATGACACGATTCAAAAAATGGTTCTGTAATAGGTGGAAGATGATAGGACCCAATATACCTTGCCAGGGTATAAAGGCATGGACTGTGAAAATCACTATCAAAAGTGGGCCGTTAGGCCAAGTAAATAAAACCTACGGTGGCAATGTAGTTTTGGAACCTGGGTGCGCCGGAACCTCAACCCTTTCGGTGCTAAGTCCTGCTCCCATTGGATAATCCTATTACTTCCACTACTGACAAGCGGATAGCTCGATACTGGGTTCCAAGACTATACTGACCCAGGGATACTGCTAGAGAGTTCCCTGAGTGTCTTATAGGACCAGATTTGGAAACTGAGTTCTAAAACTGGTCAGAGCTGCTTATCTGGAAGCGTCGTAACCGTCTAGAGAACCAACTGATAACAAAACTGGGGTCCTGGGGCTGGTTAGAGCTATGAATGAATATCATGACTGCCTAATGGAACAAATATCGGAAATCTGAATCTGAGTCTGGAAACTGGGAGGCACCACTGACACCTCAAAAATAAATTGGAGTCAAACTGATCAGTTGACATTTTCTGGACAACACTGAGGTTTGCTAAAATTGTTTGAAGCTAGAATGATATGGTTCTGACTGAGACTAGACTAATAGAGTTCTGTGTTCTAACTGATTAAATTACTAACACCTAATAGAGAGCTCATTTGTGCCGACAACGCGCACAATTTCATAATCTAAGGAAAATTTCAAGAATTGTGGGAATTTCATTCAATAGTGCAAAAGTCATTTTTGTTTATGRAATATTTTYTCAACATATGTATATATGTAGGAAATTCTAGAAAATTTCYTAGGAAACTCTMTAYATATATTTGCTCAAATTCTAGGAAACTCAAAGCATCCTTCATTCACTAGAGAGAACTGAACAAATAAAATCATTATTTGAAAATTAGGGCTTAAATTCACCTTGGTGATAACACTGACAATTTGATAAGGAACTGATGAACATCATAATAACAATAAATATAAACAACTTTCTGAGTGAATTCAATGAAAATAACATGAATGCTTCTCATACTCGAAAGCTCAGGGCTTAAAATTAATAGAAGAAATTGAGGAGGAATTTGGTGACGCAAGGGAAGGACAATCCCCTTGCTAAAACCCCACATACCTGGTGAAGAATTTCCTAGAGAAGAGGACCTGAACTGCTCTGATGAATGAATGACCCTAAGCCTGCTAGAGGGTTTCTTGAGAGAACTGTCAATGAAATTCTGGGAGTAAACATGAGAATGAGAGGAGAAAACCGTTTAAACTCTCTAAAACGTCTAAAACTGAGGCTAAAACGACATGGTTTAGGATCCAAAAGCATAGGAAAGTCGTTTAATGAAATTTTCCTGAAAAACAGATCTGTCCCCGAGCACGAGTCATACCATGAAGTCACGACTCGTGGTCACCTCACCATTTTCTTCAATCTTCGGAACCTAGCCATGACTCGCATTCTACGACTCGTAGTACCATCCTACGGGTCGTACTGTCAGTCATGGTATCATCCACCCATACCAACTACAACCTACCCACGACTCCTCATCATGACTCGTTGCTACATCCTACTAGTCGTACCATGACCCATGACAACTCACTCTAGCACCACTGAAAATTTCACCACGAGTCATACCTATGTGTCACGATTCGTAGGACCACTCGTGATATGACCTCAAGCTCCTGAATTTCATCATGACTCGAGTCATGAGTCGTAGGTCCTCACCACGAATCATACCTCGAGTCGTCCTGGTGAAAAATTCTAGGTTTTTTTGCAGCTTCCAACTTCAACTCCCTGGTCTATTCTTAGGCCCTTTCCAGGGTATTACAGATCATAAAGGTGAGAGCGAATTTTTCCTCTAGAGCAGTGAATTCTTTTTTTAAGGTAAGAGTCTTGATCCCCTATCTCGATTATGGGTATTGTTGACCTTAGAATGCTTATAGACCCTTTAATGGTGGGATTTTACATTGAGAAAACCATAGGTTGATAGACTAGGGATGAAGTATATGGATTCAATGGGTTGGTTTGAATTGAGGTTTGAGGAATATTGATCACTCCCAGAGGATTACTTGTTTGAGAACGTGGGTTACACGAGAATTTAGACCTGGAACTAGGGGGAATTGGGGTTTTACTTTCGAAAGTTCCTTGAAGAGAAGGGTTTGATCTCCTAGGACCCTTATTTGAAGAGTAAGTAATTAAATTACTCTACATTGTTGTTGTAAATTTAAAACTCTCTAAAGCATTGAGAAAGGGAAAGGCTCCAGCGGAGTAGCTGACCTTCTGTATCCAAACTTTGAGGTAGGTTATGATTTAGAGAGATTAGACTCNCAATCTTCGGAGACTAGCCATGACTCGCATTCTACGACTCGTAGTACCATCCTACAGATCGTACAGTCAGTTGTGGTATCATCCACCCATACCAACTGCAACCTACCCACGACTCCTCATCATGACTCGTTGCTACATCCTACTAGTCGTACCATGACCCATGACGACTCACTCTGGCACCACTGAAAATTTCACCACGAGTCGTACCTAGGTGTCACAATTTGTAGGACCACTGGTGATACGACCTCAGGCTCCCGAACTTCATCACGACTCGAGTCATGAGTCGTAGGTCCTCACCACGAATTGTACCTCGAGTCATCCTGGTGAAAATTCTAGTTTTTTCTGCAGCTTCCAACTTCAACTCCCGGGTCTATTCTTAGGCCCTTTCCAGGGTATTACAGATCAGAAAGGTGAGAGAGAATTTTTCCTCTCGAGCAGTGAACTCTTTTTTTAAGGTTAGAGTCTTGATCCCCTATCTCGATTACGGGTATTGTTGACCTTAGAATGCTTATAGACCCTTTAATGGTGGGATTTTGAATTGAGAAAACCATAGGTTGATAGACTAGGGATGAAGTATATGGATTCAATGGGTTGGTTTGAATTGAGGTTTGAGGAGTATTGATCACTCCCACAGGATTACTTGTTTGAGAATGTGGGTTACACGAGAATTTAGACCTGGAACTAGGGGGAATTGGGATTTTACTTTCGAAAGTGCCCTGAAGGGAAGGGTTTGATCTCTTAGAACCCTTATTTGAAGAGTAAGTAATTGAATTATTCTACATTGTTGATGTATATTTCAAACTCTCCAAATCGTTGAGAAAGAGCAAGGCTCCAGTGGGGTAGCTGATGTTCCATATCCAAACTTTGAGGTAGGTTATGGTCTAGAGGGATTAGACTATATAATAGCATGTACATTTTGTGCAATAATAATATGTGATTGGTCTTGGGACATTATCTGTTACGAGAATTTATTTTGAACAAACTGTTGAATGAATGTGGATGTGATGTGGTATTAAACTGTGATAAAATTGTGTTAAGTAAAGATATTATACACTGTTAATGTGTTGCTTTGTAATTGTTCGCTTGGAGGAGTAGATGGTAAAACTCCTGTATTTTTAATAATGCACTTTGGTCACTTGATGAGAATGATTAAGGATATCTATAATATCCTAAGATGAGTGGCTCGTGCCTGAGGGGAGCATCCGGGCGAGTGATACTAATTGAGTGGTTCATGTTCGAGGGGAGCATCCAGACGCACATATGAGTGGGAGCAGGTACCATGCTAGTACTATACATGGATTTCTAGAGTCCCCTGCAGGTCATGACTGGAAGGGCAAAAATAAGACCTCTAGTATGTGTGCATATTGACTTTGAGGATGGGGTGTTTATGGTGATATGGGGGAGGCGTGTGCCCAATATGTCACCATTAGTTTTATTTTATGATGTGTGTGTAACTTGTAAAAGTTTGGAATGAGTATGTGCTAAGTGGTTGAGTGTAATTGGTGATCTGTAATTGTAAATGAACTGAGAATGTGGGAAAAGATCCTAAGTGTGATACGGTGTGATAACTAAAGATGTTGAGTTGATCTTTCTATTATGAAATGCTTTAAATGCATGTTGAGATGAGTTGTTATTATTTATGTCAAAACTTGTGTTATATCTAGTTGAAATATAGAGGGTGTGAACTATTGAGAACTTTGAGGTGCACTTGAGTCGAGTTATTGCCTCGAGCAGTACTGCTGCAGCGAAAGGCCCAATCTAGTGAGCAGGCCGGTTGTCACCTGTGCAGATCTAGTGTATTTGAGATGTTGTTGTTCTTGTGTTTGATATTCGAAACTAATCTTATATTGTTATTTCCTTGATTATATGTTATTACATAAGGTCGACCGATGATGCCTACCAGTACTGTGTTTGTACTGACCCTACTCCGGCACTTCTTTCCTGAGTGAAAAATATGATTCAGGAAGCTCTTCTCTTGCCCACCTTTAGTCAGCAGCGATTCCTCAGAAAGGTGAGCAGATGCGCGGAATGGGCTGATTTACTCCTCTTGCAAAGATGTCCCTCATCCGAGCGTTGCAGTTTTATTTCTCTTTAGTTATATACTCTTTGACTTGTAGTTAGACATCAAGTGTAATGACTTTCAAATTCTGGGAAATATTGTTTTGTTTTATTGTTCTATGGATTCTGTTGATTATTACAAATTGTGGTTAGTTCCTTGATTTTATATTCCTGTTATTTCTTCTTGTATGGTTGAGGACGGGGTAGTTATTGGGAATCGTTGGTTCGCGGTGGGGGGTTGGTGTGGATACTAATCACGACTATTTGGATCGTGACAAAGTTGGTATTAGAGCCCTAGGTTCTTCGATCTCATTGCACTAAGACGGGTCTAGTAGGTCTTGCGGATTGGTGCGATGATGTCCATAACTTATCTTTGAGAGGCTACAAGACTTTAGGAAAACTCCTTTCTTCTGTCTTTTTGTGCAATTAATTAATTCCAATTGGTATTTGGTGATCCAAATTGGTATCTAACAACTGTTATTTCTTCTCCCATAGATGGTGAGACACGTGCTAACGGAGCTAGAGATGCAGCACCCGAGCCAACAACAGCATCAACGACAGCAGCAGTTTGCGACAGAGGAAGGGATCGAGGATGCGGGCAAAGGCCTTCTGCAGACAGAGGAAGGGCTCGCGCTCCTACTTCGGTCAGATAAAGGTCAACATCTCCCGTACCGCTCGCGGTTCAAGAGAGGGTGGCGGTAGAGGTAGAGGTACCGGTGCAGAGAAAGGTTCCTACCGCTCCAGCATCCTTCGAGGTTCCGGCTCAAGTTCTTAACCTCCTGAGTGGCCTCGTGGGTACTGGGGCAACGCCAGAAACTCCTGTCGGACAGTAATCAAGGATCCAGCATGCGGCTATGGTGGCTCCTCATATAGATGACATGTCTAAGGCAGTCATGTTCCCAAAGCCGGTGGTTGGGAAGAACATGACTTGTTCTGGAGGTTCACCAAGATGAAGCCTCCCATATTCTACAATACTGAGACGGAGGACGCATATGAGTTATCCAGCTGATGGGTGATGCAAAGCTCTGGTGGAGAGCTTTTGTGGAATGTAGACCAGCAGGGTCGCCACCATTGACTTGGATACAATTCTACTCCACATTCCTGGAGAAATATGCACCTCGCACCTTGAGAGATGTGAGAAGGGATGAGTTCACCACCATTGAACAGGGGAGCTCTTCTATTGCAGTCTACAAGGCCCGATTCCATTCACTATCCAGTATGCTATACCCCTACTGCCCACAGAGGAAGAGAGGATCAGGTGGTTTGTCAAAGGCCTGAATGTGGGTCTTCAGTTATCAGCCCTTCAAATGGTCTCCTCAAGTAAGACCTTTCAAGAGGTAGTAGAGTATGTGAAGAATATAGAGAGGGTGAAGCATGAGTGGTATGCAAAGAATGCCGAGAAGAAGGCTCAGAGGGTGGGCTCCTATAATGGCCCTATTACTAGGACTCCAATACCGCAGGGTTTCTCTGGGTTATTTAGTCGTCTATGCAGGTGTCAGCCGGAGGCCCATCAGGAAACACTCCTCGACCAGCAGGTTCAATCGGGGGTACTCAGCTTGTTGGATCAGATTTCGGGGCTCGTCTTATTTCTGCTATTCTGGCTCAGATGCCAGTGATTGACAAGGTATGCCATAAGTGTGGGGAATATGAACACATTCATAGATGGTGTCCTAGGTTTGTCCAGGGTGGACAGATCATTCCACACCCAGCTTCTCGATCTCCGGCAAATAGTGTATTCAGCAGAGATCGTTCACAGCTCATGCGAGGTAGTCAGCCAGCTGTTAGAGGTGGTGCTTAGCCAAGTAGAGGAGGTTCTTAGGTGAGTAGGGGATGGCACCTAGTCAGGTAGAAGGGTGGCACAACCCAATGTGGGTGGTTCGCAGACAGGTAACCAGGCCCACTTTTATGCTTTTCCTGGTAGGCACGAGGCAAAGGCTTCAGATGCCGTTATTATAGGTACGATCTTCGTGTCCAACAAAATAGCTATTGCATTGTTTGATCCAGGTTCTACATTTTCCTATGTGTCTGCTTATTTTGCATTGGGTCTGGATCTTGTTTATGATGTGCTTGATACTCCTATCCATATGTCTACTCTTGTCGGGAATTCTGTGATGGTGGATAAGGTTGTTCGTGAGTGTATTGTTGATTTCATGGGGTTTGACACTCTGGTAGATTTAGTAGTCTTGGACATGGTTGATTTTGATATGATTTTGGAAATGAGCTGGTTGTCCCCATACCATGCCATTCTAGATTGCCATTCTAAGACTGTCACTATATCGGGGCTAGGGTCGTCCAGATTGGAGTTGAAAGGGAATTGCAGCCCTACTCCTAAGAAACTCATCACTTATATTCGTGCCCGTAGGTTGATAGAACGGGGTTGTTCAACGTATCTAGCGCATATTCGGCATACCATTTTATAGGGTCCTTCCATAGAGTCGATCCCGGTCATTTGTGAATTCTTAGAGGTATTCCCTGCAGATTTGCCCGGCATACTGCTGGACCGTGATATTGATTTCTGTATAGATTTAGAGCCAGGGAATCCACCCATTTCTATTCCTCCATATCGAATGGCACCCGCTGAGCTGAGAGAACTCAAGGAACAGTTGCAAGAGTTATTTAGTAAATGATTTATTAGGCCGAGTGTCTCCCCATTGGGCGCTCCAGTTTTGTTTTTGAAAAAGAAGGATGATAGCATGTGGATGTGCACAGATAATCATCAGTTGAACAAGGTAACTATTCAAAATAAGTACCCTCTTGTTACACCCCGTAAAATTCCCAACACATAGATGGCCTATTTGCATGTTGGTTAAGAGTATTTGAGTGCCACACATGCTAGAAAAAGTCCCGGAAAAAGACTGGATAAGAAATCCGTCGAACCATTGCAGAAGGAGCCGGGGCAGAGCCCCTCCGTGATGGCAACGTGTCACGGAGGGGGAGCCTCCGTGTTGGCTCCGTGACACGTTGGCCTTGTCCAGGCTCAAGTATATAAAGCCTCCAACTTCGGTTTATTCCATTAACATATCATAATTTCCAGAAAAGTTGCGAGAAACAGAGGGTACGAAAGATTTTGATAAT